>SKCR01051016.1:0-38595 GCA_019454045.1 Zanthoxylum bungeanum | reverse complement strand
CCAGTGGATATGTTCACATAGACTTTCGCAGATTACATACACAATATCAAAAAGAAAAACAGTTAAGTCTTGGGAATCTGACTCAAAAAGACCCTGTTTGCCAATTTATAAGAAAATTGGATGGGAAGCTTGTCCCTGACGCATAGATGTCAACCAAGCCGTTACTTTTCTTGCACATATTATATCTCTTTGTCTTTTCTTAATAATTGTGATTTGTTTTGTTATTTTCTTTTATTTTCTCCGACAGGATCCATACCTTTTTGACTATCACGATCTATTGTTATACTAATCGTCATTTGGAAGATACTTGTGCTATTTTTACTCACCCCTTTCAGGTATTATAAATTCAACTCATCATTGCACATTTGAAGTCATCCAGAGTTAAGAAAGAAAAACATAAAAATGGAAGCCACTTCGAGAAGACGAGTTGAAAACATTTGTGTGTTTTGCGGTAGTAGTGTTGGTACTAAACCACAATACATAGAAGCAGCACAGGAGTTGGGTCGAGTATTAGCTGCAAGGAATATGCACTTAATATATGGCGGAGGAAATCTTGGATTAATGGGGATCGTTTCAAAGGCCGTACAGGAAGGAGGCAGTCATGTTTTGGGAATCATCCCAAAACCCTTGGCAGAGGCAAATCTTATTGGATCATCAAACGGAGAGGAACTAATCGTATCAGGTATGTCTGAACGTTTGGTAGAAATGATTAACCGTGCTGATGCTTTTATTGCTTTGCCAGGTGGTTTGGGTACATTGGAGGAAATTTTTATTGTACTATCTTGGGCGAACCTGAACATACACCAGAAACCAATTGGACTACTCAACGTTGATGGATTTTATGATTTTCTTTGTGTGTTTCTTGATGATGCTCGGAGAAATGGGTTCGTGTCAAAACCTATGAAAGAACTCCTTTTCACTGCCAGACTTGCTCCAGATCTCATTGACCAACTCATAGCCTATGAACCACAAGTTGACCCTATCATTTCAAAAATAAATTGGTCGGGGGACGATCGTGGTAAGAGACGTCGGGTTAATCTGGATCTTAACCTTTAAATTCCTGTAGAATTTCAGTTAACCAGGTATTATCGTCTAAACTCTTCTTCTACTGTTTAAGACATTGGGGACAATGTCTCATTTAGGTTTGGAGGAGGGAATTAGTTGATTAATACCTTGTTTTTAGTTTGTATGTTGTTTTTATTTTTAGCTCAAATTTTTTCGAAAAATACAAAAAAATTGAAAAAATTTCAAAAATTACAAAAATATTTTGCATTTTTATTTTGACTAAAAAGGTGAAATTGGTAAGAGATAGCCGAGTAAGGAATTTCCGCTCCTGAGACGTATCTCAAACCTATTTCAAAACAAGTTAATTTTTGTTTATTTCCTTTTGAATTATTTAATTTGTGAATTCTCCTTAACACTGACTAAAATGGATCTTCATATGTTCAGTTGACAGGTATTATGAACTTACATGGAAACATACGGACATGAGCTAAAATTGAAAAGTTTGTAATATTCCGTGCTATAGTTTAATTGGAGGAAGCATCTCAAATAGTGATGGAGTAAAAAAAAAAAAAAAAAAAAAAAAAACGTCCGAGATCCGAGTTATTAAGTCTGTAAGGGTATTTTAATACCTAGTGCCCTAAAACCAACTGGTTTGGGAGTCATTTGCCCAAAGCTCGCTACATGGATCGAAGATGCTGCAAAAAAAATATATATATCTGAATCTGAGTAATTAAGTTCGTAGGGGTGTCTTAACACCTGGTGCCCTAAAGCCAACTGGTTTGGGAGCCACCGACCCAAAGCTCGCTACATAGACGGAATGTATTGTATATAAATAAAAATAGAGAAAAAATCAAAGAAAAAATCAGAAAAATCAGAAAATTATTCCATTGCTACAAAAAGGTGTGAAATCTGATAGAACTTTAGGACAAAAATATTACTCTCTTATCAACTGCACTTATGACTGTTGTGGGCAAAAATGAGTTGATTAATATTTTGTTGGCTGTGTATATGGAGAATGGTAAAAATAATCGGAGAATTTACTTATTCGGTAATTTAAAAAGAAACAAACAAAACTGGTAACTTGGAGTAGAATTTTCACCTGATTAGTCACTAACTTCTTTATTCTCTTTTCGCTTGTCTTTTTGCTTTTGTGTGCATTAGTTTTAATACCTTTTTTACTTTTGTAAAATGTTTGTGGGTATCATTGCTGTAAACCCTCACGAGACTACAACTCGTCAACTAGGGACACCTAGGGGTTTAAAGGCTTGTTGCATATGCTAAATGCAACCGTGATCCCTACGAAAATGGCTTAGTTAAATTTTGTTATGTTATTTTATTTTGTATTTTGCTCGAGGACTAGCAAAATGGTAGGTTTGGGGGTGTGATGAGTGGTATTTATATCACTATTTCCCACTCATTTAACTTAATATTTTGTATAGTTTCTTGAGTTTTATGAACGTTTTGATGTGTTTTATTTTTATCTTGCAGATAAATAAAGTTTGGACAGCACTGGAGGCAATTGGGGCAAAACCGGACAAAAATGCGTCAACAAGATATTTTCGTCTTCTGCGCGTCGCGACGCTGGAACACTGCGGACCGCGACGCCCAGCGTGAGCCGAATCTGCTAACATGCGCCTGGTCAACGGTCAACAATTTGATAAGTTTTGACTTTGCTAAAATGCGTCGTGCCACGTGTCACTATCACAGCCGATCTGCTAACATGCGCCGTGCCACGTGTCATCATCATATGCTGTCGACACTCAGACTTGACACGTGTCGCCTCGTCATCAGCCACATCATCGGTCAACAAGTCAACCTTGCCACGTGTCATGCCACATCATCGTCCACGTCAGCAGGTCAACCGAGTCAACATGCCACGTCAGCATCAGCCAATCACAGCGTGACACGTGTCGCCACGTGTCGCAATCCTATTGTGCCGACAGATGAACAGTCAGCCGCCACGCCCCGTCATGCCACGTCATCGCCACGTCGTCTCCGCGTCAGCATGACGTCATCAATGACGTCATCACAATAATTGAGAATTAGCCGCCTTGACACGTGTCGCGTGAACAGTCAGCCGCCTTGCTACGTGTCGCCTTCTCATTGCGCCACGTCGACAAATCCAGCGTCGCGACGCTGAGGTCCTTGGCGTCGCGACGCTGGAACAGTGAAAAATTTTGCTATAAATAGACCGCGAATTTTCAGTTTTTAGTACACCATTCTCTCACTTCTTCTATGTAATTAGGGAGTGTTTCTCTCTCTAAATTTCTTTTAATTTAGTTTTGTAAATTTTAATTACGTTCTGTAATAATAATAATTTACTTTCTTTATTTTACAGTTTTTACTATTCACTATGAGGAGGTAACTTCCCTATGCTAGGGTGAAAGGTAATTATTTTACTATTGCTATTTAGATCAATCTCCCTTAAAAATAATATATTTACTATTTAAAATTCTGATTAATAAAGGAATACCGCTATATTGGTCGGTTGGTAATTTAATTTTAATCTGGTTTAAACCTGACTAATCAAGGAATACCGCTATATTGGTCGGTTGGTAAATTTATTTTGGTACCGCCTTTATGGCTGGATTATGGACAAATATTACCACCTATATGGCTGGTTGGACTTAATTTGACTTAATCAGGATACCGCCAGATTGGTCGGTTGGTAAAATATTATCACAGTTTATATATTATTTTATGGGAGATATCTAAATTAGTAGTAGTAAAAGTAATTCCTTTTACCTTAGCATTTTATTTCATTTGTAATTTTCTTTCCAGCATTTTACTTATCGCAATTACTTTTCAGCATTTTCATTTTATGTCTTTTAAGTTTTTACAAGCCCTAGCTATGTGTCATAACTAAGTTAGTAATCTAGGGTTGTGATGAAATCCAATATCACCGGTTTATAAGGGTTAAATTATAATTTGGGTAATATAAAGATTTATTTATTGAGTCTTAATCTTAATGCTTTTTATTAACTGGCCACTAATAAAATTGATAAGGTAAACTTAAAATGAACTAGACATAGGGATTTTAGGTTTAAGACCTCAGACTCAATAACCCACGATCTTCCTTGAGGATAGATAACCCTTTAATAGATTTCCTTACAGGATAGGAATATACCTGTTGGGCGGGGGTAGCCATAATTGGAACTTAATCTTAATGAATCCAGTTAATTTGATTGACATAGACATATGGTTCAATTAGGTTAAATTGGATATTTGTAATTGACCATCGGAAGAGGCTTTTACATAATTTAGTGTTCCAGGTTAATAAATCAATATTTTACCCAATTATAAGATAACAACTTCATCTTTAAATAATATTGGAATAAATCACAACCCTAGATAGTTTTAATATTGAATTTTCTCAAAATATCTTTTCAACCAATTTTAGTTACTTGCCTTTAAATTTAGAATCGTCGTCATTTCAAATCAATCAAACAACCTGATAGATATTAGTAATCATTTGACCTCATAAAAATTAATAGATAAGATTTTAAGTCCTCGTGGGATCGATACTTTTTATACTACTTGAACGATACGTACGCTTGCGTTATACGTGTGTGTTTACGCCGGTAGCAAGCAAAACAGCAAAACAAGTGAGCCAAGACGCTAAACCAGTGAAC
Source organism: Zanthoxylum bungeanum (assembly GCA_019454045.1). Taxonomy (NCBI): domain Eukaryota; kingdom Viridiplantae; phylum Streptophyta; class Magnoliopsida; order Sapindales; family Rutaceae; genus Zanthoxylum; species Zanthoxylum bungeanum. The sequence continues at coordinate 33,958 of SKCR01051016.1, read as the reverse complement.
CGGAGAAGTAGCGGTGTGATAGCCTTTCCGACGGCCGTGAAACGCGAGTTCGAAAGTCGACATAAAAGGTTAGACCTGAGGGTATTTTCCACATTCATTTTCTGTTTTATTTGTATTATTTATTGAGTATTGCTTGCATGATTGTTATGTTGAAATGCATGTTGTGGCCCTTGAGTAGATAAATATGCATGGATTATGAGATATTGTATGTTGTGGCTTTGGAATAAAACAAAAGATGTGTCAACTCTCGCGGTATATCGGATGGAAACTCGGAAATAAATTTCATAGCCGATTCCGAATGGACGGTAGTATGATCTGTACTCGGGATACAACTCCACGTACCGCTTGAGTAAATGACACTCTCTTTTTTTCTTATATTGCTTTGATTTATTTATTTTTCGTCATTTGAATTCTGCATGTTACTTTTGTATGCGTGATTCAATCGAGCGCATGGGCTTAGTAAGTGCGATGAAAGGTCCCCTATTTGGAGGGGTTAAAATCCTTTACCACGATGCTTTGCCGCGCCGGTTGATGTGTGTTCGGTTGAATGCAAGATACATTCAATCGGGCATACTAAGTTTGATATTATTGTTTTTTAATTCTTTGTATGCATGATTCAATCGAGCGCATGGGCTTAGTAAGTGCGATGAAAGGTCCCCTATTTGGAGGGGTTAAAATCTTTTACCACGATGTTTTGCCGCACTGGTTGATGTGTGTTCGGTTGAATGCAAGATAAGTTCAATCGGGCATACTAAGTTTGATATTATTGTTTTTTAATTCTTTGTATGCATGATTCAATTGAGCGCATGGGCTTAGTAAGTGCGATGAAATGTCCCATATTTGGAGGGGTTAAAACCCTTTACCACGATGCTTTGCCGCGCCGATTGGTGTATACTCGATTGGATGCGAGATGAGTTCAATCGGATATGTGAGGTCCCACATTGTGGATTTGTTTGTCTATGAATGTGTTGCATGCACCAGGTTTGGTTCCGTTCGAATGCGTTCTCGAACGCCACACGAACCTGAACCTTCTGTTTACCGTTCGAACGCGTTCTCAAACGCTACGCGAACGCGCACACATTTTCTTAGTTTCATCATGCATCAGGTCTGGTTATGTTCGAACGCGTTCTCGAACGCTATACGAACGTGAACCTTCTGTTTACCATTCGAACGCGTTCTCAAACGCTACGCGAATGCGCACGCATTTTTTTAGTATTTCATGCATCAGGTCTGTCTCCGTTCGAACGCGTTCTCAAACGCTATACGAACGCGAACCTTCTGTTTACCGTTCGAACGCGTTCTCGAACGCTACGCGAACGCGAACCCACTGAACTGGGTCATTTTCATCAGATTTCATACATAATTGTTCCTAGTAGCTATCCCTTTGTATGGTGAATCTGATTGCTTCTCTGTATTACGCAAGATTGTGTAGGTATCATTCATCTGTATTCCCCACATGTATGAGTACAATGTGTTTAACGTATTACAATTCATATATCCATGTCGTGATAGCATTTGAGTATTATTTCTTGTGGTATATCGGATGGAAACCCAGACATAAATTCCGTAGCCGATTCCGAATGGACGGTAGTGCGGTCTGTACTTGGGATACAATTCCACGTACCACTTGGAAAAGTGCTCACATGTGTGTTTATGTCCATATTAATTATCTTCTTTTGCACCACGTCATAGCATGCTCACTTTAATGCCTAATTGCATCCTTAAGTGTCTTTTTGCATTATATACTTAGTTGACTCTTTTATTTGTGCATGGACATGTAATGGCTATTTGTTTATGATATCTCTATGAAATCACATGTTCGCCATCATTTGATTCGCCTTTATGTGTGCTTGTGTGGTTCGTGTGTGCCTGTGTTTCCATGAATACAATATGCCAATGAAGTTGTATGTTCGTTGCTACTTTGATGTACTTTCAAGCATGCAATCTTAGATGTGAAATATATGCAAATTTAGGTGTAAGTTTTATTTTTGTGCATGTGAACTTAGAAGCATGATACTCTTGGAAATAAGTGTTACTTAAGCTTGATTAAATTATTACACAAATCCTTTCATTACAAGTGACATAAGTAAGAGACCATTCCGAACCCAACGGTTTGAGGTCTTCCCTTGCGAGGGGTGAGTGCGGCCTTAAATCTCATTTTCCCGGTTCGCACCGGGTGGTGACTCCATTATTCTCCGGTTTAGTCCCCCGTGGCTACTCCGTACTCTCAACCGGGCCGCGAGCCTGGGACAACATGCGTCGTCCAGTTTCTGTGTCCCACAATTACATTAAATTAAAAATAAATTTAAAGCGATTGAACTTAAATTTTTTAAAACTTAAGTTGTCTATGTATCCTCTAATCAAAGCTCATGTAGTTCCATTACATTTTTAAGATAGTTCCCCATATAATTTACAATTATTTACTGATTAATCATCATCATTATCAGTGCATGTTGATCCTTCAGCTCCCGTTCCGCTTGCACTTGCACATTCATTGTCGAACAAGTCTTCAAAGTTATCGGGGGCATATTCTTGTAGCCTCATATCAGCTCGAGTCCAATCATCCACACATGTTTTTGCTTCTAAAGTGCTTGGATGTAATGAAGACCTTCTCGCTTCCAAAATATTGCCTCCTAAGTTGAAGGCTTGCTAAAACGTAACAGTGAAAACACGTGCTGCCAACATCTCTTTAGCAATAATTGATAATATAGAAAAGACATTTTGATGTCGGTTCCACCAGTCAAGTACTTTAAAATTTTTACTCACTAAACTTTCAATAGGAAACTCGAAATTGGTTGATAAATAATTATCTAATTCCGAATTATTAGTCGTATTATCCCTATGTTTTTTATTTCGTTGTAGTTGTTAGACAATATGACCTATAGCGTCACTATTTGTAAAAGACATTGTGGTTTTTGTACAAATTAACTATGTGACAATGGAAATTACATTTTATCATTTTGTAATTTGATTACTTAAATATATAAATGATAAAAGTCCTTATGATTAGTTCCGGATTATAAGATATGAGACAGTATCAATCCATAACAGTTTAATCATTAAATATCCCTAGTCGTAGTATTATCGAGACTGGACATCGATAATGCAGAATAGACTAGTATTGCACTTGTACGTGTTATGGAAGCGTAACTGCATAGTTCTTATATATTTAAGTATTGGATACGTATGCAAGTGTGACAGGAGGTTGTGTTTACCGATGGTACGGAAACAGCTTCGCTCTGGATAGACCCCGCGAAATCTCATTGGTAGTATGACTATGTGTCTATGGGAATCCGCATCAGGGTATGTGTATTTGGTCTTAACCTGAGACTTGCATCGCTAGTACTTGCGACAATTAATTTAGAATTAATTCGCGAGCGACATGAATAGTAATTTTGCTTGGCATAATTATTTAATTAAATTTGATTTAATTACGTCGCAACAGAAAATTCGTTAATTCGGAATTAGCGAACCCAAGACCGGGATGTGTTGCGGGCCCACTCGGATTTTGAATCAAGTGGGACCACAAGTCACATCACAAGTCACGTCACTTGTCACTATTGTTGATGGGTTTTGGTGAAGTTAGTGAAGACTTGTTCAACACACTTCCTAAACTTGATGGCTTGATTGACTAATACCAAATGTTTGGTATATGATTATTAGATTTTTGAAAATAAAACTCAAGTCAACACAATCATTCTATCTCTCTCCCTCACTGTTTTGGAAACCAATTTCACTCTCCCTCTCATTTTCTCTCATTGCCGAGAGTTGCAAGTGAAGATTAAGAAAATTTGTTGCAATTTTCTAAGTTGCTAGCACATCAAGGAATCATCCAAGGTGATAGGGAAACCATCCCAAAAGCTTGGAATCAAAGCATAAATCTTGGAGCTTGGACTTCATCCCCAAATTGGAGCTTGGCCGAAAACTTGAAGTAAAAGTTTTGTGTTTGACGCATCCTAAATCCGTTCATTGTAAGTATGATTCTGCCATACTTCTTTATGTATTCATTTTATTTTTCATTGCTTATATATGATCTTGGGATAAGTCTTAGAGATTAACAATGGTATCAAGATCCTTGAATAAGCATGAAATTGAATTTAGGGTAAATTTTGGGTAAATTTGATTTAAGCATGATTTAACCAAATTGTTTGCTTGAGCATGCTTGTATATGGATAACTTGGAGTTATATGTGATCAATTTGAAGAAAAATGAATTGGATTAATTTTCCCCAATTTTTTGCATGTTGGCCGAATGTAATATGCCCTAAAAGTCATGGTATTTTTTGTTCTTTTGATCATTGGATGAGTTTAAAGACTTGGGATAAATTGATTAATGATTTGATTGGATTGAAATCGAAATCAGTTTAAAAATCCCTCAAATGTCGTGAGCTTCAAAGCATGAAATGAGATGATTTTTTTGTTTCAATAATGTTGGACATGTGTTGAACAATTAAAGCATGATTAATTAATTAAATTGATTTTTTTGGAAATGTTAATTTAGATAATTAATTAATGCAATACACTTTAATTAATTAAATTATGAAATTTGGAATTTTAGAATTTAATTAGTTGAGCTTAGTTTAGAATTGGGCTTATAATGTTGTGTTTGGGCCTAATGGGCTTGGTTGATCCAGGTTGGTTTAGGTCAATTGGATTGGATCCAAATTGGGCCTAAATCATTCCATTAAGTCCAAATATGACAAATGGGCATTTTATGTTTAATTGGGCCTTATGGGCCGAAATTGGTTTCTTGGAAAATAGGGTGATTCCTTAATTGGGCTTTGGTATTTGGGTTTGAGCCATATTGACCAAAGTCCATGCCTTAAGAAATTAATTGAAAGCCCATTGGACTTTAATTAAACGACATTGGATGTTAATTGGGCTTTGAGACCCATTTAGATTAGATTTGGAATCTAAATCGTAAAGGCATATTAAAAAGTGTAGTTATTTAATTTGGAATTAAATATATAGAATTAGTATTGAATACAAATTAAATTAGATTTAAATTGTAGTTCGATATAATTCAAGAATTTGTACTTCGAGTACTTATTCTCAAACGAGTTGGACTCGCGCAAAATGAAATCGTTGTTTGAACATTGGATGACACTTTATTCAAAGATTAATTAATTGGATTAGATTGATTGAATAACATGCTTTGTGTGAATACATGGATGTGTTGAATGAATAATTTATATCAGATGGATATTAGAAGGGAAAGGGCAATTTTGGAAATTGTTGTAAATTTAGAATTTATTAAATTGGACCTGCCTGTCCAGCCTTATCTATCTTGATTCTTTGTAATTCTCTTCTCACCTAATTCCCCTCAATGTTAATGAGGTTTCTTTCATTGTATTATGTAATTGGGTAGAAGTTAGAATAGTGCTAGCGGGGAGAGGAAAGTGAGTGATTTTTCTAGGAACAATCTGTGAGATATCCATCCGCATATCGTTATTAATTTATTTTCGTGCCTTATTATGCTTTTAGAATGCATGCTTAAGGGTGTATGATGAGACATAATAAAGATAATAAATTGGTTGCCAATTTACGCGAAAAAACCATCAACAAATATTAAGCGTTTTGCTTCCATTGAGTGATTCTTACTCAAGATCCAAGATTGGCACTGGTTTGTTGGCCAAAGTCAAGACCTTTGTCCATCGCGTATGTGTTTGAATCATGAAGGCTTTGTTCCATATCGTATGTCTTGTCCAAGTTGTGATTTGTTGGCCAAAGTCAAGATCACTTCTTGTCCATCGACATTGATTACGAAGCTTTCCAAAGTCAATGGGTTCCGCTTAACTGGAATCATTAAGCTTGTTGTGCCGAAGCCAAGGCTTAGTTGATTCAGAGGAAAAAGGTTAGGAAAATATATTGGATATATTGGCATATATATTGTATATATGTTTCGGACTTGGAGGTCCACCTACTGGATCTAGGAATTGGATGAGATCCAATTGATCTTAGAGATCTACCTAGTTAAATATCATAAATCTTGTTGGCCAAAGTCAAGGTTGTGTGTTATTTAACGGGATCCTAGCCCACTAGGAAACTAGGTTTCCCGAGTACTCAACAGAGGGTTAGAGGCTCGTCGAAAAATAGTGGGAGGCTAGTATTGAATTTGCAATTTTGTTCAAATACTTAGCTTTACGCGCTTTCAAATTATTTCGTCAATTATTTTATTAGTTGGACTAATATTTCATTATTTTTCTTATAACAGTTAGACTGTACCCATACATCGTTAATCGAATAGTTGGACTATTGCGGTTATGATGACAGGAAAGTTGAGCATTATGGATATTGTCATGGGTGACAACGTCTTTAATGGCACAAACTTTCAAGACTGGGATATGAATCTCAGAATTGTTCTGGGATCTGAGAAGTTAATCTACACTATAGAGCGACCTCTTGGGCCTAAGCCCCGACCTGATCAGTTGCTTGAGCTAGAGCTTCGGAAGACTCATAGCGATGACAACGCGACTGCTCAATCGGTAATGCTTGCTGCTATGACTCCGTAATTCCGTCGCCAAAATAATGGATTGGATCCCTATGAGATGATGGTGAAGTTGCATGATCTTCACCGATATAATCTTAGATCGCAAAGATATGAGTTGCAGAAGAAGCTCTTCCGCACTCGCATGTCAGAGGGTACGTCTGTTGAGCACCATGTGTCACAGATGATTGCTGACATTGAGCAACTCGGACAGATGGGCATAGTCTTCGAGGCTGAGACTTCAGTAGATTTGATCCTACAGTCTCTCCCTGACACTTGGAGTGGGTTCATCATGAACTACAACATGTTGAACCAAGACCAAACTCTTGGAGAGTTGATGTCCACTCTGCGTGAAGCAGAGAAGAAAGAGCTCCTTAAGGGCAAGAAGCGCGAGGCGCACTTTGCTTCAACATCTCAGACTCGAGGGCTTGGCCCAAGGCGACTGGAGGTGTCAAGAAGAAGAAGCATAAGAAGAAGGGCAAGGCCAAATCGTCAAAGGGTTTTGGGAAACCTAAGGACAAATCCCAAGATGTATGTCTCCAGTGTGGGAATCGGGGTCACTGGAAGCGTGACTTCCGCGAGTACAAGGCACACATGAAGGAAATCAAAGCGGGCATGGCACCGGCTTCAGGTATGTTTGTTATAGAAATAAACATGTCTACTACTAGTTTTAAAAATTGGATTTTTGATTCTGGTTGTGGAACTCATATATATACTGATGTGCAGGATCTTCAAATTAGCAGGAGACTGGCCTCAGGAGAGATTGACCTCTGCGTTGGAAAAGGGACACAAGTCGCCATTTTGGCCGTTGGCACTTTTGTTTTGGAACTGCCGTCGGGGCATGTACTTAAACTATCAGACTGTTATTATGTACCTAGTTTGACTAGGAATATTATTTCTGTATCTATGTTAACCCAATGTGGGTATACTTTTTTATTTAGAAACACTTGGTGTTTTATGTATAAAAATGATATGGAAATTTGCACTGCTGATGTAAATAATGGTCTATATATTTTGAATATGAATCAATCTCAAACATATTCTGTAACAAACAAAAGGCTTAAAGTAACTAACAAAGATGAAACTTATATGTGGCATTGTCGTCTGGGACACATAAACAAGACACATATATCCACACTTTCGAATAGTGGGTACTTGAACGGATTTGATCCAAATTCATATGACGTCTGCGAATCTTTTTTATTGGGCAAGATGCCTAAATCACCTTTTAGCGGTAAAGGTGCACGTGCCACCGAACTGTTAGCCCTTTGTTCATAGTGACGTTTGTGGGCCCATGTCTAGCCAGGCTAGAGGTGGATATGAATACTTCGTAACCTTTACGGATGATGCATCGCGTTATGGTTATGTGTATCTTATGAGACACAAGTCGGAAACCTTTGAGAAATTCAAAGAGTTTCGACACGAAGTAGAAAAACAGACAGACAAAAGTATTAAGACATTACGGTCGGACCGTGGTGGCGAATACTTGAGCAATGAGTTTCTTGATTACTTTAAAGAATATGGTATTCTTTCACAGTGGACTCCTCCCGGAACACCGTAATTAAACAGTGTATCCGAACAGAGAAACCGAACTTTGTTAGACATGGTAAGGTCTCTGATGAGTCGCACAAAGCTACCTATTTCCTTCTGGGGATATGCATTGAACAGTGCAATACTTATTTTGAATAAGGTTCCGTCAAAGTATATTCAACAGACTCCGTATGAGATATGGACATGAAAGAAATCGGGTTTCTCATTCCTGAAGATTTGAGGTTGCTGGGCATACGTCAAACGTTTGGAAGGTACCAAACTTGAACCCAAATCGGATAAATGCCTATTTGTATGATATCCTAGGGAAACCAAAGGATATTACTTCTATCACCCACAAGAGAACAAAGTATTTGTTGCTCTACATGCGGTTTTCCTTGAGAAGGAATTCCTAAATGCAATGATAGTGGGAGGAAAGTAGAACTCGATGAAAATCGGAGTGATACTGTTCCTGGCACAGAATCCTTAACGGAACATGAATAGTCCATCAGGGATGAGACTGTACCAAACATCTGCGAATACACAAGGACCGCGTAGGTCGGAGAGAGTCAGAAAACAACCTAAGAGGTATGGGTTTCTGATCTCACCTCATGTGGATATTAATCTTATTGAGGAAGATGACCCGACCCGACCCGATCTTTCGGATCGGGTCACGGGTTTTGTGCAGCAAACTCGGGTCTGACCCGACCCGACCCGCTGTAAATTATATTATATATTTTTAATGGTTTAAAATTGATGATGAAGTGTTGTGGCTGGGATGGCAAAGCTTCTCCATGGTTTTGTTGTAGAGCCAAGTTCAAATCCCACCATTCACATCTATTCTTTTTATTTTTTCACGGGATTCGAACTTATGATTACTTAACTGTCAAACTCTGATTTTTCCATCTCAACCACACATATAAGTTGTAATTTTAATATCAACAAAAATATATATTACGTATACTGCAGATTATATTACCCGACCCGACCCGTGACGACCCGACCCGCGCGGGTCCACTCCTTAAATTTCGGGTTTCGGGTCAAGAGACCCGAATGACCCGACCCGATCGGGTCAATTTTTTTTTTGAAAAACCCGACCCGACCCGACCCGTGAACACCCCTAACACCAACCAAGTTTGGACACTGGTTGATGCACCAGAAGGCGTAAAGCCTTTGGTTGCAAATGGGTCTTCCAGAAGAAAACTGACATGGATGGCAACGTACAAACGTGCAAAGCTAGGCTTGTAACGAAAGGGTATCGTCAACGACATAGTATCGATTACAATGAAACTTTTTCACCCGTTGCCATGATTAAATCCATTAGGATAATGCTTGCTATTACTGCATATTTCAATTACGAGATATGACAGATGGACGTCAAAACCTATTTCCTTAACATAAACCTTTTGGAGGATGTTTATATGCAACAGCCTGGCGGTTTTGTCGTACCAAGACTTGCAAACAAGGTTTGTAAGTTAAATCAATCCATTTATGGATTGAAGTAAGCATCGCGTTCTTGGAACCAATGTTTTGATGAGATCATAAAAGAATATGATTTCGTTCAAAACGAGGATGATCCTTGTGTATATAAGAAGGTTAGTGGGAGCGCACTAACATTCATTGTCCTTTACGTTGATGATGTATTGCTTATTGGCAATGACATTCCCATGTTAACATCAGTGAAAGCTTGACTTTCATTAAAATTCTCCATAAAGATCTACCGGGATAGATCTAGAAAGCTGCTTGGACTCTCCCAGAGCACGTACATTGACAAAGTGTTGAAGAGATTCAACATGGATCAGTCCAAGAGGGGACTGTTGCCAATGTCATATGATGTCACTCTATCTAAGGACATATGTCCTAAAACTCGAGATGAGAGAGACAACATGAGTCAGATACTGTTCGCCTCGGCAGTCGGATCGATCATGTATGCCAGGATATGTACGCGACCTGATGTCTCGTATGCTTTGAGCATGTGTAGTCACTATCAGGCCGATCCAGGTGATAGTCACTGGATGACGGTTAAGAATATCCTTAAGTATCTTAGACGAACTAAGAATGCTTTCTAATCTATGAAGATGGAGAACTTGAGGTAACTGGGTATACCGATGCAAGTTTCCAAACCGATAAAGACGATTGTAAGTCACAATCCGGGTACATGTTTTGTTTGAATAACGGAGCAGTAAGTTGGAAATCTTCCAAGCAAGAGACTGTTGCTGATTCAACAACAGAAGCATAGTATATTACTGCAGCTAAAGCAGCAAAAGAGGCAGTTTGGATCCGTAAATTCCTAATTGGATTAGGAGTAGTTCCGTTAGCAGCTGAGCCTGTTTCATTGTATTGTGACAATAACGGGGCTATAGCGCAGGCTAAGGAACCGCGGTCTCATCAACGATCCAAGCATGTTCTTCGACGTTTCCATCTGATTCGTGAGATCATACATCGTGGCGATGTGAAGATCGAGAAGGTCGCATCAGATGACAACATTGCAGATCCGCTGACGATAGCGATTCCTCAGCAAAAATTTGAGTGACATGTACATAGTTCATGTATTAGATGCTTGAGTGACTGGTTATAGGCCAAGTGGGAGATTGTTAGACAATTATGACCCATAGCGTCACTATTTGTAAAAGACATTGTGGTTTTTGTACAAATTAACTATGTGACAATGGAAATTGCATTTTATCATTTTGTAATTTGATTACTTAAATATATAAATGATAAAAGTCTTTATGATTAGTTCCGGATTATAAGATATGAGACAATATCAATCCATAACGGTTTAATCATTAAATATCCATAGTCGTAGTATTATCGAGACTGGACATCGATAATACAGAATAGACTAGTATTGCACTTGTGCGTGTTATGGAAGCGTAACGACATAGTTCTCATATATTTAAGTATTGGATACTTATGCAAGTGTGATAGAAGGTTGTGTTTACCGATGGTACGGAAACAGCTTCGCTCTGGATAGACCCCGTGGAATCCCATTGGTAGTATGACTATGTGTCTATGGGAGTCCACATCAGGGTAGGTGTATTTGGTCTTAACCTGAGACTTGCATCGCTAGTACTTGCGACAATCAATAAGCTTTGGTTTTGGTCGTTCAGGACTTTAACAGGTTCTGTGTACGCCTCTTCTGGGTTTATTGAGAATCGTAGTGTATTGGGTGTGATGTTAAGATGGAAGTATCACTTCAGTCATATGGAGATGATGATCACGCAGGGATACAGAACTGGTACTCTAAATGGTTGCAACCATCGGGATAATATGACACGGTCATGATTATCCGATTCAATAGACTAGTTGCTTGTAATCCGATATATGCTTCGTACGGGGTAGACACTATTCCAGCCCCAGGCCTTGCATGTGACATCCGATATTGGATCGCAATACGCAATACTACGTATACTACGCCTGACAAAGATTATATATTCCATTAAGAATATTTTTGGAGAATTGGGTAGGCACGATGCTTTGCTAGAAGCCAACCATGTCTCGTAAATCGGTAACAATGTAGTACGAGGTACGTACGTGTTCAGATAGTCCGACAACCGGATTTACTGCCAACATATCCAAGGATCTCTTGGGTCGCTTCCCGAAGATTCACCGATGGCGTATGATTCGAGCATAATTAATCTGGGATTAATTTCGGAGAGATTTTATCTAGGATAAAATACTATTTGAAGAGAGAGAACGATTAATTTGGAATTAATTGATAAAATAATATATTCGATATATTAAACGAAATTAGATTTCGACGCGGAATTAAAATTGGATTTTAATTCGGGCAAACGAATTAATTTAGAATTAATTCGCGAGCGACGTGAATAGTAATTTTGCTTGGCATAATTATTTAATTAAATTTGATTTAATTATGTCGCAACGGAAAATTCTTTAATTCAGAATTAGCGAACCCGAGACCGGGATGTGTTGCGGGCCCACTCGGATTTTGAATCAAGTGGGGCCCACAAGTCACATCACAAGTCACGTCACTTGTCACTATTGTTGATGGGTTTTGGTGAAGTTAGTGAAGACTTGTTCAACACACTTCCTAAACTTGATGGCTTGATTGACTAATACCAAATGTTTGGTATATGATTATTAGATTTTTGAAACTAAAACTCAAGTCAACACAATTCATTCTATCTCTCTCCCTCACGGTTTTGGAAACCAATTTCACTATCCCTCTCATTTTCTCTCAGTGCCGAGAGTTGCAAGTGAAGATAAAGAAAATTTGTTGCAAATTTTCTAAGTTGCTAGCACATCAAGGAATCATCCAATGTGATAGGGAAACCATCCCAAAAGCTTGGAATCAAAGCATAAAACTTGGAGCTTGAACTTCATCCCCAAATTGGAGCTTGGCCGAAAACTTGAAGAAAAAGTTTTGTGTTTGACGCATCCTAAATCCGTTCATTGTAAGTATGATTCTGTCATACTTTTTTATGTATTCACTTCTTTTTTCATTGCTTATATATGATCTTGGGATAAGTCTTAGAGACTAACAGTCGTAACCAACGATCACCTACGCTAAGTCTTGAAGGTATTACGGGTTCGCTTCTACTAGATTGTCCTACTGATTGCAAGTTATATCTACTAACATAATCATTAAATAAATCTATTAAATCAATTTTTATTCTATCTATTATTCTTGTAATATTAATTTCATTATCTATATTAAAATATTCATAGTAAGCTTGTAAGACATTATTCAAACTTTCTAATTTAAATCTAGGATAAAAAACCGTGGCAAAAAGATAAAGTAATGAAATGTCTTTAAAATAATTCAATCATTTTCGTTTCATAACAGCAATAGCTTCAATTAAAATAATATCATTAGGATCAAAACTTTCAGCATGCTCATATAGAGTACCAACAATATTCAAACTTTTAATAAGAAATAAATATTTTGTATGATAATAAACTCCACTAAAAACATGTACAGCGTCATTAAAAACTCTTAAAATTTCTAAATTTTTTTCACAAATATCCAATTGACTATGAAAAAGTGTGATATGTTGAGAAAAAAACTACATAATACATCTTTGTACTGGAAAGCTTGACATAAAAGAAAATAAGTTGAATTCCAACGTGTTCGAACATCTCTTGAAAATTTCATCGCTTTAACACTATTTAATTTACAAAACTTGGTCAATTCTCTCATAACTTGAGAATATGACCAAATATAATTAAGTGTAATCTTAATAGGATCAATGAAAGGTGCTAAACAAGTCAGACTATCTTGAACACATAAATTAAGGACATAGGATATGCAACGAATATGAAAAAATCGACCCCTCAGATTTAGTTGGCATATTTCTTTTAAATCTCTAATTGATACAGTATTTGCAGATGTATTGTCAAAACCAATTGTTAAAATTTTACCTAATAAACCAAATTCATCAAAAATTACTTTCATCATTCTATAAATATTTTGTGCAATATGTTGCTTATCAAAAACTCTAAATGCAATACGTCATTTTTGCATGTTCCATGATGCATCAATCCAATGACAAGTCACACCCATGTATGAGTGTGTTTGCCAATGATCACTCCAAATATCATAACAAATAGAAAGACGACCTTTAATATTTTTAAATATTTCATTTAAAATAATTGTATCATCTTTGTATAATTTAGAATTTGACGTTTTGTTATATTTCTAGTCATTCTACAAGCATCATGATTTAAAGCATTCTGAACGTAATTAGTAAAAGTAACTTTTTCACCAAAACTTAAAGAAAGATGTGTCATACAAGTAAATTTAGCAATTTCTTCTCTATTTTTAGCATCAGAATATTTAAATAAATCTAAAGAACTCGTACCTCTACTAGATGATGCGTACCTGTCCATTTGAGTTTGTGTTGTATCAAGTCCAATTTCAGCGGCATGATGTTTATCCAAGTGCTTGTTCATATTGCCATATCCACCAGTAAATTTGTATGATACCCCACAATAGTTGCATATTGCTCTTGGACCTTTATTTTAAGTCTCGACTAAATGAAAATGAATTTTGAAAATATCGGATAATCGAGACTTAACTTCTCTTCTCCGTGTACTGATACTAGAGCCGCTCTCTTGGGTTGACACATTCGACATGGTGTTCTCAGATGAACTTGCCATTGTTTGTTAAAGAAATATTAAAGAATGAGAGAATTGAGAATGAGAAATTTTAGATGAGAGAATTAAGAATGAGAGAATTGTAGAAATTGAGAGAATTGGGAATTGGTGTGTTGAAAAAACGAAAAATGACCGATATTTATACATTTTTGGATTATTTTTATGATACCTAAAATGCCCCTAAAACGAGCCATTTTATTAATGTTATTAAGGATAATATAGTAATTATAAAAAAAATTTAATTGTTTTTTTAGGGCAGAGAGCTGATGCTCCCTGCCAACCCAATGGCTACTAGCCGTTGGGCTTCTACAGTTCCAACTAGAACTGAACGGTTCCGATTGGAACCGTAGAATCGCTAGAACTGTCCGGTTCTATTCGGTTCGACTAAGAGCGAACCCTAACCAAACCAAATAATCGTAGATATATAAGATAGTGCTAAATATGGACATACCGACCTACATCGACAGATGGATGAGACAACTTATTTACTATAGGTGCCTCAGATTATGGAAGATTATGTTGAATGTTCATCAGTAAAATTGACCGAGAATCGATCCAGAGATACCATTTTTAGTTTTCTACTTTGTTGTCCGGGATATTATATCTAACCTGATATGTGAGGTATTACGGTCCCCAATTGTGGAGGATATGAAGTTTGGCCCCCATGATAACTGGTAGTTCAAAACTTGGCTTGATCAGAGAGCTCTCACGGGTAAGGTATTGAGATCGAGACTCACGGAGCGAAACATGGAGTGTTTTATTATGGCCGATTACATTCCTTGAAACAGAGACAGGCATATAGAGGTTTTTATTCAGTTGATCATCGTGCCTTGTGGTTATAACCCAACTCGTTCATCATTTATAGTTGAATTTGGATGATAAGGTGGTATCCTTTGAGCATCCGACTATCATTAATCAGGGATTCATGTGACATATGAGTCTTTAATGCACAGATGTAAGAGATGTTTTCATGACAGATATAACAAAATGACTTATATATTTTCATTAAAAAAATTGATAGTGATTCATTCATCTAATTCATTCATTTATCTGTATAATAGGTCACTGTGCTACGTAGAACCAATCGTCAGAGGTCCTCCTCCTCCTCCTCCTCTTCCCTCTTACCATCGAGTAGGCTCAAACGATACTGACCCATCTCACGCTTCGCATCCTGTAGCTGGTGATCCATTAGTCAATTTGTTACGTGACCATGTGATTTCGATTGATGAGGCTCAAATGAGGATCGATGAGCGGTAGAAGACTATGGAGGATCGCTAGAAGAGAATGGAGGATCGACATTGTCACGACCCCCTCCCTAGGGCGGGCCCAACCCTAGAAAGAGGTCCGCGATCAACTTCAGCTCGAGTACTCTATATGCCAAATCAACCAAATTAAAACACATAAATAATACATCACAAATTACAAACTCATAAAGTATACACAACTTTTGTGGTTTACAACACAAGACTCAAAGAAAATGCAAATGACGACTCGAATGTCTGGACCAACTCAAAAATACAACTGTGGCACGTGGATCCCAATCTGGTACTGCTCCTGCTATTCTCGCGAACTACCTGAAATGTTTGGGGGAAGAGGGGAATGAGCTTAAAAAGCTCAGCAAGTAAGCACTCATTCTCTCAACATGACCTCACCAACAAAGTATGAATATATATATATGTGTGTATATATATATAATATATGAAATATCAGTTAAGATATATAACAGTTATCTCAGGCAGAACATACTCACAACGACACATCTCAATCAATCAAGATTTGCTATCCGGATTCGGTATAATAATGGATTGAAACCAATGGGAGAGTACCTCATCACAACTCCCAAGGTTTCCCACTCTATCAAAACCAATGGGAGAGTATCTCATCACAACTCCCAAGGGTTACCATCAACTCGAAACCAATGGAAGAGTATCTCATCACTACTTCCAAGGTTTATCAATATCTCAAACCACCTGATGTCTCATCACATCTATCTCCAACCATTATCATACTAAATCCGGTAGCCTAACAATAATCTCACACATCATTCAATACAACACATCTCATCTCATTTCATCCATCAACTTATCTCAATATCATATAATACTCAATACTGTAATTCATAGTACAAATATACAATTTATATCTCAAATTAGTATTCACCTTTTATGTTCTCATGCTATCGATTACTTAGTCAATTTTCCATCGAACATATATAAATATATATGTATATATATATTTATGTTATAATACAATATATGAAAATAGCATATATTATAATGTCATCACAACAATCATCCCTCAACAATACAAACATCCATCAAACATGGCTGCTACTCCGGGTCTAGTATAACAGAGGTCTGAAATATACTCAATGAGGAAGCCCCCGTACTCCCCCATATCAACTCATCTGATGTATCATCACATCTCATCTCATCTGATGTATCATCACATCTCATCTCAAATCCGACCACTATTATACCAAACCCGGCAGCATATCACAACAACACACATCATCCAATACAATCACATCTCGCATCCAATCCAATCAAACTCATCTCAACAATCATGATTTCATATTATCATGCTTTCAATATCTCAATATTATATCTCCACAATATATATATAATATAAATATATATATAATATACCATTATATTTATATATACCGACTCTCACAACAATCATCAAACATCAAACAATATGTTAAGAGAATCACCACAGAGTGTACTTACCTCTATCCATGCAAAAGCCCTTAATCCTCGCTAAAAATCTGAAAAATGTAAAATTACGATCAGGTCCCTCAATTTATCCAAAATTGCGATTTTACCCATAAACTTTCCCGATACGCCCAAATAGTCCTAAGATTCTTAAATATTACTATTTAATCCCTAATTAGCAGATTTTACAATTTTACCCTCTTAATTATGCAAATTTACAATTATATCCAAAACTTTCCAATTCTATCATTTACACCCCCAAAACGGTAATAATTACATACCGAGCTCCAACGATCTCCAAATCTCTCAAAGAAAGATCCAATGGTCAGTGAACCTCTCAAGGATCACAGCGACGGCTTCGGAACTTGCTGATACGCTTAACGAGGAAAGCGGGCCCCACAACGAAGGTCGGGCCCCACAACTAAAAAGCGGGCCCCACCACCAGAAACTTTCAACGGTGAAAAAATATACCAAAATGCTCGCATAATCGAGAGCAACAATCTGATGCGATCGGATCGCCGATCCAACGGTCGGATCTCAAGTTCCAGTACAAATCCCGAATTACCAGTAGATATAAAACGGAAAACAACCCAAACGATGTCGGATCGGGACGTGACCACCGGCGTTGGAAAGATCTCGGCCTGAAAAGTGCCCAATCGGCGGAGGTGACGTCAGAAGTGATCGGAGGTGGCCGGAAATTTGCAGAAGAACAGGCGGCGAGTCGCTCCCTTCAAGAGGCGCGTGGAGGAGCGTCCGGCATCGGATCGGCTCGATCTCGGCGGCTATAGAAAGCTGACGGCGGCATCTTTCTGGCGGTCCGGCGCGTGGCGGCGGCTGATCGATGTTGAGGCGGCTACGGCGGTTTAAAGATTTGACAGTGAGGGAGAGAAAATGAGAGGAAAAAGAAGAAAGAAAAATTAGGAGAGAGAGAAAGAAATTGAAAATGAAATCATTCATCCCCACACATTTTTTTTTATAGCCAAACACTTTTTTTTTTTTTTTTTTTTTTTTTAGCCCCACTGCTATCATTATCAAATTTTTATATAAGGTATCACAGACATGAGGACTAATGTCTTGAGGAGGATGGCAGTTGAGAGAGATCATGAGCCTGATGATGTACTTAACATAATTGACTTTGATGATTTGTATTTTATCCTTTTATTTTTGATTTTGATGTATATTTAAATATTTTTATTTATATATATGATTTTTACATATAAATTTCCTTAACTATTAATTATTACATATAAATTTCTTTAACTAATCATTTATATATGTGATTTTGATTTATAGTTAACTATTTTGATAGGACACTATCTTATCGAATGGAATTTGAGTGGAAATTTAAAAACCACTTTCAGTTATTTTGACTACTAATTTCAATAAATATATGTCGCGTTGAATACGATGAAATTAAACTTTTCATGCTGACTTTGTACTCCATCTGACTTATCTGCATCTGAATGTACAACATTTCCACTAACAGCTCACAAGTTATGCGTGCATCAACTGGCTCTAAAAAAATATATTCTCTCTTATATTCATCGCTATCATTATCTAATTTCTCCCAAGACCCCTCAGTATAGAATGTTATATGTATTTATTTCATTTTAGACTTAAGAGAATATGTTGAAACTTAGGAGAAAATGAAGAAACTTCGAAAAATCGGTTGGCAAAAAATGATTTGTTGTTTTATGTGGAATGTCTGGTTATATATATATTTTTCCAATTTCGGATATGCTAAGTAAGACTTCGGAGATCCTAAGTCGAATTTAGGATCTCTGAAGTTTGAAATTAAAAAATAGAAAAATGAAAAAAAAATTAAAACTTTGGAGATCCGAAGTCAAACTTTGGATCTCCGAATTCTGAAGTCAAACTTTGGACCTCCGAAGTCCGAAGTTTGAAATTAAAAAAAAAATCAAAAAAATAAAACTTCTGAGATACAAAATTATTATTTTGGAGTTTCGAAGTAGACCCTTAGTTCGGTAAAACTTCAAAGAGAATTCAATTTTTTCGAAGTTCATTTCGGAGAATGTTGCTATTTTTACAAACACTAAATGTTGTGACTCATTTTTGCAAATGCTAAAATTTTTTTGGCTACTTTTATAAATTTCCCTATGTTAATATATCTAATGTCAATAAGTTGAGAAATTTTATCAACTAAATAATTTCAAGTATACATAGCGAAAAAGATTGAAATTTTAAATGTTCAATAAAGATGTGCGTGTGTTGAAAATGGTGCTCGAATGCCATTCCATTTATATATTAATTCTGGTTTTATATATATATACTGTCCTTTTTTAAATGGTATACACCTTGTTCTTTTATGCACATCGTAGATACTTCCATTTTAGCATATTGTGTATACTACAATAAAAATCCGAGAATGTTTATTATTTTAAGACAGTTATAAAGAGTTACAAGAGGAGGCTGAGGAGTCTCACTCTGTAGTATATTCTCAGTTATTGTTCATGGTCTTATGTTTACCGACACGAGTCGATGGTTAAACCAAAAAGACTGGTATATGTTTATATCTGGTTGGGACAGATGGTTCACCTTAGCGAACTATAGATTTACGAGAAGTTCGTATAGATATCAGGTGTTCAGAATAGTCTAAGCACTAAAACGACTTATCAAGATACCCAACAGACATTCCATAAAACCATTGATGGGTATTCTTATCGAGTTACGCAGTATTAATTCATGGTTCTTTGACCTAAACACTGTTATTTTCTTATGAGTGATCTATCACGCTTTGATCCCACACATGTTAGAAACTTTTCATGGCCTGACATTTGAGTGTCGTCGGGTATAGTCTAATCTTCATGGAGGCCGGTGGATGTATATAAGGGATTTATCAATCGATATGGTTGGGTCTAATATTTGTATTCTTTTTGGGATTGTATTCCATAAGTCTTTTGGTTGAAAAAATTCAATATGAGAAATCATTTATGCATATTAATAATAGGAATACAAATATGAAGAAAAGTAATGATCGAGCAGATAGAGACTTAACGGTGTTACTATTGGGGTAAATACAACAGAAGTGCATAAGTGGACGAAATTGATTTTTAAAATATTTTACAGTCTGGATAAATGAACCAGTATCATATACCTCTAATTTATATGTATTTTCTCTTAATCACTCATTAATATCAAATATTGGGAGTGATTATGCATAAGACTTAGGACAAAAATTTCAAAAACACTTTCGGCGGTTACACATTAATCGATTTACCGGTTCATAAAAAAATAATTTCAATCAAATAAAATAAGAAATTATATTAATTTCTCCAATTTTAGCTTTGGTTGTTTCCAATTGTTCTTCCACTTTCTCTAATTTGGATGATTGATCAAATCCTAATAAAGCTCTAATTTTACTCTATCTCTAACCTTTTCAAGCTTAAAATCAAAACATAAATAATGAAAATATATTTCCATCCTATTTCTAATATGATCGAATTTTGCTACATAAAGAGGAATGGCATTTTGGTCATTTTGATAAATTTAATACATGGCTAAAAATGATGTCAAATTTGACATAATTACATGGTTATTATTTAGTCATCTATAAAAATTATCTTATAAGCTTTTCAAAATATTCCAATAATATTCTATAATAAATAATTATTAAATTAAAAAACTTTTATTATTGAAATAATTATTTACTAACATGTGTCACAATTCAATTGGATTTAATGTGTATCTAATCAAATTATGTATCATATACATATACACATTAGATAAAAAATACTATGGTATTTGTAACGTTACGAATAATCTACATTATTCGTAATTAATTGCCCTAGTGCTCTACGAGTATACTTTATTAGTGAGACTATCTAGATTCAGGTATATCTGTCATGGTACACATTCCGTGTCCATAATTCGCTCATTCAAAAATAATGACAACCAAAGATAACCACGATGAACCATACAAGTCGAGATCCAAGTACGACTACCCTCTCAAAACACCCTAAAGCCCCCAGACATCTAAAGGCAGTTTTATGAATATCATCATGAGTATCCATCCATAAAGGAATATATTTAATATCCGGCAGTTGAATCTACCAAAGAATCTACAGTAGGCATAAGATACTTATCTTTGGGTGTCGCTAAGTTTAAATTTCTAAAGTCGATACATATCTATAACTTGCCATTCTTTTTCATAACTGAGACGATATTAGATAAAAATTCTACGTATCTGGTCGTTTTAATAAATTTTACCTCTAATAAACGTTCAATTTATATTTTGATTTCAAGCAAGATATTTGGATCAAACCTTCTATGTGGTTATTTATGAGGTTTATAATTTGGTTTAATAGGTAGTGTGTAATCTACAAGGTCTCTATTTAAGCCGGGCATTTCCTCATATTCCCATGCAAAAAAAAAAAAAAAAATCTCTATATTCTTTTAAAATATAAATGATTTTCCTATTGTACCTTTTGTATCCAACCTCTTACTGATGTACGTAGGACGATTTTCCCCATCATTTCCAAGATTGACTCTTTCTAATAGACCTTGTGCTTTTGCAAAGCCCATCTTCTGACGTTCATCCAACTTATCCCCCCAGTTTTCGATACATTATTTGGAGCTATTTTCTTTAAGATAGTCGATCGTACAAGCTTATTCTTCCATCTAGTACTTCACATATTGTACCGAAATTGTGGCTTGCTTACAGAGTTCTAATTCTTTTTCTTGAAGATGAGCCATAAATTTGGCTTTGATTGCCACAAGTGCGGCATGTTCGGATGTTCCTCAGGTTTTTTGCTTCTAACATTTGCTCTATTGATTTTTTGGCCAATCACAAGCTTTCCAAAGGCCATAGTGTTTGGCCTCATTCGTGTGAATATGTCTGTTAGAAATTCGGAAGAACACAACTTATTATTCTATGCTATGACAGTGGCATCTTCTACTTCATTCACCATTTTGACTAATCTATAGTTGCTTTCGTATATATAGCATTCTGCAAAATCCATTTTCACTGAGAATGGTCTGTTTTTTTTTTTTTTTTTTTTTTTTTTTTTTTTTTTTGGAAACGATGGAAACCCCACCACCAAACCACCCATTATGGGCCGCGGTGCAGGTAAAACCACCGGCTGTCCCAGGCTCTTACAAGAAGTACACCCCCTGGATTCGAACCCAGAACCTCAAGGTGAGATCCTGGACCCTACACCACCAAGCCACACCCCTTGGGGACGAGAATGGTCTGTTATCTACGTGTACTACCCCATCTTCATCCTTTTGGTTCTAGAAGACTAAACACTGATGGAAGGAAGAAGGAATGACGTCTCGTTCTGGAAGCACATTATAGCTGGTGGGTCTGTAGATATTGTATTTTTACGCATATCCCGATGATGAGTCTCGTATGAGGCACCATTTGAAAGTTTGGAAAAGTTGTAAGGTTTAATGTCAAAAGAGTAATGAACTTTAGAGAATTCGAAAAAGTAGCCAAATTCAGGCCAGACATTACCTATGTCTGGCTAGCCGGATATACCCTGAAAATCCTAAATCCGACGGAACATGTGATAGCTATTAGTGAACATGTAGATTGGCAATCACAAGAATCACAAGTTTGATGGATGTCCGGCCAGACATATATTTCAAATAAATATCCGACCGGATATGCGTCGAGCTGTCAGTTAGTATGCAGATCTTCAATTACTGAAATCACGGGCAAGACCATGTTCGGGCGAACGTTTATCCCAAAATATACATCCGGCTGGATATTGACACAGTCACAAAGTGATTCTTTACTCCCAAGTATAAGAGTGTCGAAATAATAAAATAACCCGTAAGTCCGAGATCGATCTACAGGGAATATATTTAGTAAAATAAAATAACAATTCGAGTAAAAAAAAAAAAAACTTGATTTGTTTGAAATGATTGGAAATAAAATAAAATTCTAGGGCTAGAGGATCCACTTTTAATATTTCAAATTTAGAAATCTCACTTTTATAATATATATATATATATATATATATATATATATTATCATTATTACCCAATTAATTTATTTCAGGAATTAATTATGCCAAAACATATAAAACCAGCCATAAAGGCGGTGATAACATTTTTCCTATAACAAGTCCAGTCAGGTACTCAATTATGACAAATAAATAAAACCATCCATATAATTTATATGGCTGGTTTTATTTATTAAAAAGATTAATCTATATTTTTATATTAAAAACTTCACCATTTACCCAATAAAATGAAATTAGATACTCATAATTTGAATAAAAACACACATAATTCTACTATTGAAAGAAAAAGAAATTACAAGAAAGCTTAAAAAGAATTAAAACACACATGACATTCTCTCCCAAATTCTATAAAGAATTGAAAGAAAGTATGAGAAATGAGAGTTGAGCATCCTTTAATTTATAGAGGATGCTCGACTCAATTGCAAACAATTACAGCCTGCAATTATTGACAATTGCAAGTGGTAATTTTCAGCAATTGTAGGTGGAGGGAGCATCCACCGAAAGGTGGATGTAGGGGTGTGCATCGGTCGGTTCGGTCGGTTAATCCTTGATTTTTTAACCGTAACCGAAATTTTCGGTTAAATAAAAGTGTGACCGATTTAACCAATTTATGACACATAACCATTAACCAATTAACCATTATATTTCGGTCGGTTATGGTTAATTCGGTTATTAACCAATCCAATAAATTAAAATTTAATATTTTTTTATAATTTTTAATTAATAAAATTATATATGATGTAGGTCGGTTCTACCGATTTTTTCGAAACATTTCAACCAGTCGAACCACCGACGCATTAAATTTTTTGGATCACTAATTCGATCACAAATCCGATTCTAAAAATACCGATTCTAACTAACAATTTGAATAAATATATCTATATTTAATTACATGCGAGATAAATATTTTTTAAACACTCGATGATTGTCACGGCCTCAGATTTCCTTTCAAACATGCCATGTTAGAAATTTTAAGTGTCACGAATCCACCACGATGAAAAATCTACACATTTGAAATTTTATGTATTTTTACCTTTAAATTCTTGAGAGAAATTAAAAAGAGTCAAAACCAAGCTATTAATGTAGCTTGTCATTTGAATTTTATCAATTTTATTTTCGGGTAGTATTATCAAAACAATATAACTACAACCAATTGATAGTTTACATGCAAACTATCTTAACTCTAAAAAATTAAAGGATTCGCACGGGCTAATATATATATATATATATAGTTTAATTTCGGTTAATCGGTCGGTTCGGTTATACGAATCTCATAACCGTAACCGAACCGAATAACCGAAAAAGTTAAAAATTTTAACCGCAATAACCGATTTAACCGAATTAACCGAACCGTAATAAAAAATGGGTAGGAACGGTTCGGTTAATCGGTTAAAACCGATTAATGCACACCCCTAGGTGGATGGTGACCCTCCACCAAATAATTTTTTTTTTTTATAATAATTATATATAACACACATTAGATTTTTGGTCAATTTCGGTTTTGAAAGCCTCAAAATTAGAAAATCTTGTCAACATCAAAGTTGTAGATATTTAAGTCTTCTTTCATCTGGAACTAGAATCGCCTCAATCCGATATTGGAGTAAGAATTTATTGCCATAATACGAAAAATTGCGCAAAGTTAAAATTTCCAAAATTGAACATTGTTAGAATGCTCGTTTAAGTTTTTTGACCTCCAAATTTCAAATGTCACGTCCATTTTTCTAGTTATGCATCCAAAATATTATTTTACCTATATAAGAAATAAAAATCACAATAAATAAATAAAACATAAATTTAATTATTATTTTACGAATGTGCTAAATTAAGAGGATTAATGAAATTATAACCATAAAATGATTAGTTTCTCTTTTATTAAGTGTAAATTTTTTAATATTTATCACATCCCCCAACCATTTTATTACTAGTCCCTAGTAATTTAAGCGAAAAACTTTAAAAAGATAAATTCTTATCCAAGTTAATAATTATTTTGTTTCTTTCTAAATAATCAAATAAGTAATTTCTCATGTATTTTTTACCATTCTTCCATACACAGATAAAATAAAGTATCAATCAATTCATTGTGGCCACAATTTTCACAAGTCTTGTTAAAAAGATAGTAATATTTTTTTTCATAAAATTATATTAGAGTTCACACCTTTTGGCAATTAGAATTTATTTATAAATAAAAAATAGTTTTGTTTTTAATAATATACATCTTCAATCCTTGTAACGAGCTTTGGGTCAGTGACTCCCAAATCAGTTGGCTTTAGAGCACTAGGTGTTAAGACACCCCTACAGACTTAATTGCTCAGATCTCAAATGTTAAAAAGAAGAAGTGTTCGATTTCCTTAAGCTTTCTCTTTAACCGATGTAACGAGCTTTAGCCTAGTGACTCCCCTACCAGTTGGCCTTAGGGTACTAAGTGTTAAAACTCTCATACATACTTAATTGCTCGAGTTAGAGAGATCGAATTTATTCACACATTTTTCTTACAAACTCAAGCTCAGTCGTTTTTGTTGGGAAGCGGCCGCGAGTGCGCAGCGGAAAAATTAAAATTATGTGTCGCTTTCCCTTTGCCCAAGACCCATTTGTTTTTATTATTCTACCACCTAGGCATGTTACTATATATTCTAAGCATAAAACTCATAAAACATGCAGAGAACATAAACCTAAACATGATAACTATCATAAGAACTATAATTAAAAAAAAAGAAAAAAAAAAGACTTACTTGAACCGTAGACTCCTCCAGTCCTCCCTCAAATCTATAAGTTTTTCTCGAACTCAGCAAGCTCTTTCACGTTCCAAATAGCCGCCCAAGTGTGTGGCCTCCAAAGATGCACACACCAAAGCCAAAACTCAACGGCAAGACTACGCCTTGAGTGCACATGTATTTTGCCATTGGTGCTAGCCTAGACAAATACCTCAAAACTTTTAACTCGAGGTTCCTCTAGTCAATTAGACTTAAGGATCCTCAAAATAAGTGGCTTACTCTTAAACTTTAGAGTTGCTTACTTATATAAACCCAAGATATGAAATGTTTGGTGTAAAGATTTGTGAAGAATTCTTTGGGTTTATATAGTGCTCCAAAGACAACAAAGTTAATGAAGAATCCGATGTGGGATAAAAACTAATTTAATATTAGCCATTGGATCTTAATTTAGTTGTTTAATGAGATTATAACACCCTAATAAGAGTTTGGGCCGAATTGGAATTCAAAAAAAATAACAAAAAAATAAAAAAATTTACTATTCAGGAGTTACTATTCACGCATTACTATTCACGTGAATAGTAACCTTTTTTTTTTTATTTATTTATTCCAATTCCCAAAGTGCCCCAATCGTCATTCACCAATCCTTAAGCCACTATGGAACCTCATAAATGATCTGTTCAATAATTAAACACATTGAACCATTTATGAACAATTCCTACAGTACTCATATATGTTGTTAAATATGTATTGTGCACTGTTAACCATTGATTTCGACTTTGTTGTGTGTGACCTTTTGGGTTCCCCTCAAGTTGGACATGAAATGAATCGTGATAATCTAATCGAACATAAATTATCCTCCGATCAGATGGTCGTTCGATTTCAATGACCAAGGTTGACATATAGCAATATGCCAAGGCCCCCAAATGAGATGGAAAGATATTGTATGCGATTTACATATAATACGGTCTCTCGCCTCACTGTATCCCCACCTATTGACCTAGGGTACGGAAAGTGTCTACCCATATGGTCAAATGTATGATGTTGATACTGTCATGAATCGTGCTAACCCAAGAATCTCACAAGATTCTTCCTCTGTGGCCACAGTCTTAAGCACTGATCACACATATCAACTCATCTCATCAATCCAAGATTGCCACCGCTATATATTAAGTGCATGTTTCTTTCCGCCATAACTCTTCCCAATTCTTTTGCAGCTTCAACAAATTTTGGTTTAGTTCCGGAGCTAGTTCCACAAAACACACAGATATTAGTGACTCGTTGTCTTGAATTTTTCTCCATTTTTGTTCACTCTTTTATCTGGGTGTGTCGAAGAGAGAAATGACGAGATGTATTTATGGATCCTGAAAAATGGTGAATAATAAAAGCACTAGTACCTGCAAAATGACAATGGTCATATGAACAGTAAAATAGATCGTGAAAGTAAAAAAATTTAGATACTGTCGGCAAAAATTAAAGTAAAGGAAATCAAAACAATAAACTAAAGTAAATCAAAATTGTAATTTAAAGGAAAGGAAATCAAAGCAATAAATTGAAACAATATATACTGGTAGTTGTGATTGTGGCTCACATCTTCCTTTGGTTTTACGTTCAGTAACGGCTTGAACGCCTTCTATGGGTCGATGATATACTTCCCATCCAATTTTCTTATAAATTGGCAAACACGGTCTTTTAAAGTCAAATTCCCGAGACTGTATTGTTGTCTTTCTTTTTGAAATTGTGTATGCAAATTTCGAATTACTCGATGAACATGTCCATTAGGACGCGTCTCAAGAGTCAATGATATATCATATAAAGGCTCCTTACTCAAACCATCTCTAATGAATTGAATTTTATCTTCGCGATTGTTACACATCATTCTTAAAGAACAACAACGAGTGTTGCACGTCCAGCGTGCATATTTATAACAACCCCTAATTGTTTAGCTTTTCGTTTCTTAGTATATATGTTTTTCCCTAACCAGACATGTAAGAAATGAAAGATTCAGATGACTCACCTACCAAGTGAACCATTACTTTAATTACCCAAAGAATATCACTAGGGAAAACCATGGATCGGTGCGTGCTTTGTAAATTTTCATCAGAGCATTTTGAGGGAGAGAAGGAAAATGATTGTGGAGTTTTGCAAGAGTTTCTTTCATGCCTTGATTGTAGGGTATTAGTAACTTTAGGAAACTGAAAGAACCGACTTAGAGTCACGGAGTACCGTTGTCCGTTGTTTAACCGGGGTGCAAGATTCTGATAAAAATAGAGAAGAAAAAAATGCTGCAAAACTCAAGAAAAATAAAAATTAGACAAATACAAAATAAAATAAAAGAAAATACATCAATCACAATACATTGGGTTTGAAAGGAAAAAAGATTCTTGAAAATTTGAACCCCTAACAATATGTCGTGGTCTATATATATTCTGATATTGAGTGAATGCCTCTTCGTCTGGGAAGAAATAAGGAATAAAACCAGCTTCAGATTTCCTAAGTTTAGTTCGGATTTCCTAAGTCAAGTTCGAATTTTCTAAGTAGTTTGGAGAATAGTTCGGATTTCCGAAGTTCCTGATAACTCAGAGATTTTTTGTCATATTCTAAATTTTTGGAGACCTTCGATATTTACATATTCATTTAAAATTTCGGATATCCAAAGTTGTAACTTCGGGGATGCGAAATTTGAACTTCGTATCTCCGAACTTTTATTGAGTATAATTAAAAAAATATTAAAACTTTGGAATTTCGGATCTCCCAAATTACGAATACTTTGGTGCCAACTTTGGAAAATACAACTTCTCAAAAGTTTACTTCGGAGAAGTTGGCTATTTTTGCAAACGCCAAACGTTGTAGTTTATTTTGACAAATGATAAAGTTGGCTAATTTTACTAATTTCCCATTAACATATTACCGTTGGGAAGTCCCTAAGGGGCGTGGCTTCGTGGTGTATGATTTAGGGTCTGACATTCGGGTCATATATTCGAATTCATAGAGTGAGTTTCTTGTAAGAATTTGAGACAGTTGAAAATTTTATCTGTTTCGTTTAAACCCAAAAAATATGGATGTAGCTTCTCCGATACCGTCCTTCAAATGGGTCCCTTACGAGTCATGAGTCATGACTCTAACTTTTTGACGTGGCAATATCTTAAAGAGCCGCGAAAGCGCGCTCTACCACTGTTCCTTATCCAGTTATATTCTACATCAGCAGCAGAAAAATGAGCCCATGAAACCCGTTTGATGATGATAATACAGAGCATTTATCATGACGTGGCATTATATCACTAGCATACATTGAAGCTGTACAATGAGTATGCGTAGAGAATCAAAGCCACAGAATATTTAACTGGAGAATTTATCCACACGAAAATGGAATAAAGAATAATAATAATAAAAAAGAGATTCCTTATATCAAATGGAACGTCGTGACTCGTGATTACAAATCTTAATTGCTAAGCATTTGGCCAAAAATTTCCTCAGTCGCTCTAAACAATTCGACTTTTTTTATAAAAATTATTATTTTTTCCCAACGATGGGAGGTGGGGCAGCCATGAGAGCCGCCGGTAAGGTCGCGGGGATGGGCGTTTTGAACGGTGGATTCCGCGGCGGCATGTCATCAGCGACGCCGACCCAGCAGTCGCTGCGAAACCTTTCGCGTCCCGTCGCGGCTACCATATCGAGCGGGAAAGTCTCCGGTGGCGACGCCACGGAGGCGCAGAAGGCCACGTGGGAGATGGTGGATGACTGGGAATTTGCGGGAGGAGTGGATGGTTTACTGGCGGAACCGGCTGAGCCGATGCCTAGGGTTGTCTTTGGCCCCGCGCCGAGCCTTGAGGAGGCTAAGGAAGCCACGGCTGAGCTCAAAGATGCCTTGGATAAGTATGCAATTCCATTTTTTTTTTAAAATCTTTGTTGTTTGTGTATTTTTGTTCTCTGGACACACACACACACACACACACATATATATTTTAGTATTTGAAAATTTGGTTATGATTTTTGTTGTGAGATTATTTCTGGGTAATGATTGGTTGTTATGATCACGACAGTGCAATTAGTTTTTAGGGAGTGCTTTTGTACAAAGTGCTTTTAAACAGAAGCGCTTCCCCTCAAACCTATTGAAACTATTTTATTGAAAAGCTCCCACTTGTATTTGTTTAGGAAGAAAGCACTCCCAAGCGTTTTTCCACTATGTGAAATACAATAATACATCCCAGTACCCAGTGTTTTGGGTCTCTGAAAGTGCTTTTTAATAAAAGCACCTTTAAATTCACCATTTGTGCTAGAAATGCTAATTGGTTCTTTTATCCTCTTTTTTTTTGGGCTCTGGTAATTGATTTTCTTCTATGGTTTTAATTAACTGTATATCTTTAGGGTTTATCTGTCATCTTTAAACTCCGGAATATCTGGTGAGGCGTCCAGCTTGCCTTTACTTGCAAATGCAGTTTCCGTGCCCAAACCTGCTTTTCAAGCTTTTAAATTGCTCAGTGAAAGTCCTGCCGCTCAGGTTTGATTTAGCTCCCTCTCCTGTGTAGTTTCAACAGAATTAGATACTCATGTATGTCTCATTAGTGTTTAATCCTCTTCATTGTTGTATTAATAGTTAAAGTTTTGCATCTTATATTTGTCATCAGTTCAGAGATTTGAATCATCTGTTAATTTGATTTTCCTTGTCTAAATGAAGATGTAAGTTATCTGACAAATATAGTTGTTTTGGGGATTTTAAATTTTGGTTTCTGTTCCCAGTCAGTTGTTGCTTCAATTGCGTGTGACCCTAATGTGTGGAATGCTGTCTTGAAAAATGACGCCCTTGTAGACTTCATCCAGTCCCAGAAAACCAGTAAGTTTTTTTTTAGTACCCTTTCTCGCGCACAGTTCAAATTTTGTTGTGGATTTATTCTCCCTCTCATAGCTGGTCTTACTTGGCATGGATCTGAACTAAAGGAATTTGTTTCAGATGACATGCTTCAAGATCAGGTATCTGATTCAAGCCAATGTGGAGACACTGGAAGCCAATCTGCAGACACTGGAAGTTCGCATATGGATTTCCTTCGAACAATCAAAAACTCTGTTGTTGATATGGTGAACAATATTGCTGGCTACCTTGAGAGCTTCTTTGATTTCAATGCAGCAGATAAGACTTCTGATGCCGGAGCATTCCCAATTGACAAAACCATGGGAGCCGCTTTCACTGGATTGGCCATGATGGTGATTATGGTGGTTTTGTTGAAGCGGGTTTAAATTAGCCTAGCTACTTGTAAATTTGCCGAGCTCACAAACTCAGGAAGTGCCTGTTTGGGTGTTTTTAATAAAATTTGATGCCAAACTGATAATATTATAGTTTTGTGCCTTGGTTGCTTCAATAGATTGATAATTTTTATATATTTAGTGTTAAAACGCTGTTTCTGCCACGTTTTGAGGGAGCACACTCTCTGTAACTCACCCAAAAATACAAATTAGTACTAGAAAGATGCAGTTTCTCAGGAAGGGTGCGCGCGAACATTATTGCAAAAATAAGATACAAGTTGAAAGTGGGAAAAAAGAAGCACGGGGCATGAAACTTACTTGGATCTTGGTTACCATCACCCAAGTCTATGTATGAGCTCCCACATATTCAGGTTTTTTCATGTATTCGTGCACAAATTCATTCGAGTTCTTCACAAAAACTAACTCTAAATCATACTGCAAAATATTAATACTGTTTACTATCAAACAATTTTAAGCTTCCCATTGGCTAAATTGCACTAAACATGTCTTCAAGTGTAATATAGAAGTAAAAAAAGTAATCAAACCAACTCTATTTCATAGTCGAGGAACTAAAGACAGCCATTTTATCCAAAGGAAGAAAAAAAAAAAATTTAGTAAACATATTTAAACCTCTTCTGCCAATGATTTGAAGACATGAAAGGGAACAATCCACTCTAGACAATCAACAGCAACCTGCAAACAGAGACACTTAATCTTTGATAGCGCATAACCTCTGAGATTTAGTGCAGATGTATTATGTCAAAATGAAGATAATACAAGGATAATGCAGAAGAAATTGTGGTGGAAAAATAAGTTATCCTGGGCATGACTAGTATAAAGCAATTGTATTCCAACTGACAAGGTATCTGAAGAGTCATTTATATATTGACAGGTATAACAATATCAACACATTAATGAGGAATTATAAAGTCTGACTATCACCTCACATGTGACAATATAGGTGACACTTCACTTGTATATAAACTATGAATCCCAGCTATATTAGTGTAGTATTATTGATAAAGTGAAGCACAAATGCAAGCTATTTGTTAACAACAAATTCTTACCATCCAAGTTCTATGAAAC
This sequence comes from Zanthoxylum bungeanum, assembly GCA_019454045.1. Taxonomy (NCBI): domain Eukaryota; kingdom Viridiplantae; phylum Streptophyta; class Magnoliopsida; order Sapindales; family Rutaceae; genus Zanthoxylum; species Zanthoxylum bungeanum. Next base: position 2,083 of record SKCR01051016.1, on the reverse strand, counting down.
TACAGAAAAAAGGAAACAAAATTAAGAAATAAGAAATAGTAACTCGAGGTGAAACTTGTACTGGATACCAAAAGGCATAGGAGATTTAAATTTCTGACCACACAACACAATTAAGTATTTGTTAGAGCTATATATACTATAATTTTTAGGAACTCAAATAAAATACGTATTTTTTACAATGTTAGTGACACAATGAAAACCGAAATTTACCTTCTCAGCACACAATGAAAACAGCAAATTACCTTCTCAGCAAAATCTTCATCGAAACGTATCCAGTACACTCTGTTTCCAACGGCCAGTCCTTCAACTGCATATTCACCGTGAAAATAGCATCTCCCATAAAAAATGACAAAACTGCTCTGCCATGCCCAACAATCCTAATATTTATATGTGGCAGGGGAAAAAGGAACAAGAAGAAAATGTAGAACAGAAAATTCAAATTACACTGCCATACAAAAGAGGAACAGACATGCCATAATGCTTGAAAAAAATTTAAACCTAACTTGACACAAATATTTTACAATTTTGTATGTCCATCTTTTGTAATAAGAAACAGATGCATAAATTCAAGTCTTCTTTCTTCGTCTTATTATTTATTAAGAAATAAAGAAAAAGACATATCTTCAACCGCCTCATCCCAGCAGTGTTCCCTTCTTGGGCTCAAGAATAATTTTCCTCCCAGTACACTTTAAATACTTTATAAAGAAAAGAACCTTAGAAGCATAAGTGGGGGCAAATTTTGATTTTTTTTAAAAAATGTTAGATACTTTTCGCTTTAGCGGAAAATTTATTTCATTAACAGATTTTTTATTAATTGATAGGACATATTTTAATATATTTTTGGATTCAATGGGGTGACTACTCGCACTCACCTCATCCACAACAGAACTCTAACAGCCATTGAATTTCTAAAGACCTAGCCAGAAAATCAACTCCATTTTTGTGGAAATATGTACGCTATAAGAGATCAACTTGTGAACTGTTATGGGTAGAAACGAGCTCATAGCCAGAGTGAACCCAATCAATTGAAACAGACCCACTAGCACAAGAAGCTCAATTTGTGAAGGTTTTGATGGCCAATTTGCGAAGAAGAGGAAACAGTGGCCCTGTTTCGAACAACAATGCGAGCCGCAGAACTTCGCCTGTCAACGAAGACGAAGCGCCCATACCAATTTCAAAAGAAAACAGGAGGGGCAGAAATGATGGGCTTGGGCCTCAAGAGATGGAGCGAGACAATGTGGGTTAGCCCCGCGACTTCCAAGCGTGGATCGAGAGACAACACGAGATGGAAAACACTATGTGTGAAGTACTGCGAACTGTACAGCAGATGGCCTAGAATCAACCCCGGTGCGTGCAGCAGTATAGGAGGTCACATGGAGTTCGCGAAACTGCGGAGGGTAGCTGCAGACGTTCTCACCGACAATCGTCGTGAAATCATGTTGATGACGGTGAGCAAGGCAGTAACGGTTACACTGGCCGCATAATGATGCCATTGTCATCAAAGTAGCAGTGCATTACATTATCATGCAACGAGTGATGATAAATGATGGAAGCTCGATGAATGTGCTCTTCAAAAGCGCATACGATCAGATGGATTTGGGACCCGAGCAGCCGAACCACTTTATGGGTTCACAGGAGGCTTTGTGATACCAAAGGGTATGATCACGTTGCCCCTGACTCTAGGCGGGGATGGGCTACTATCCTTTTGCATTATCTCCTTTATCTCCTTTTAATGGTTATGATTTAGTCAAAATAAATCTAATGACCATTATTTTGCCAACACAAAAGTCAAGCCAACTTTTGGATCAAATTCATTAATGTGTTGTCAAGATTTTGACCCTTAGATTTATCTTGATTAAATCCTAACCTTTAAAAGGAGATAAAAGATATAAATATGAAAGGATGATAGCCCAATCCCTCTAGGCGAGCCCAGAAGGTCTGCGACCACACTAGCCGACTTCCTAGTGATTGACTGCGCATCGGCGTACAACGCAGTGCTGGGATGGCCTGATTTGAATGACTTGGAAGTTGTTACATCCACGCGGTAATTGTGTGCAAAATTTCCAGCTCAAAATGGGGCTGG
>SKCR01051015.1:0-38401 GCA_019454045.1 Zanthoxylum bungeanum | reverse complement strand
ATGAATGCAGTCACTCAAGGAACATTAAAGCCTTTGAAATTGCCAACAGGCCCAATCACATGCCAAAGAGCTAAGAAGATCACAGACGCAATAGCGGGGCCAGAGTTTGCATATAATAGATGCATTCATCCTTCTAGTTTTTACTTGCCTTATGAGATTGATTATGATTCGAATTCTTTAACTCTATGGATTTATTATCTTTGATTGTTATTAAGCGCCCACAGGTCCAATCACACGCCAACGAGCAAAGAAGATCAGAGAGGCCTTTGCGGGACTAGCTCAGAGCTATGTGACCAGTTGCAGCAACCAAGTCAAGTGCACACGAGAAGACACATAGGGCATAACCAGAGAGGTCCCCAAGCTATTTCATTGACCCAGATCAGCTCAGACTGAAGCATAGCAGAGCAGCTTCAGCACCAGCACCCTTTTGACCCGATTTCACCCATTTTGGGACTATGTTGAATTCGGCCAAATGGGGGCATTTTTGTCATTTGTGCTTGAAATTTTGACTTTATTTATGATGTAATTAGCATGGTTGACCATGGCATTAGGCTTAATTATGCTTAGATTTGTACTTAGCCGGAAGCACGTCAATTTACTATAGCATGTAAGCACCTCAATTAGCTAAGTGAGATTAGCTTCTAATCTTTGTTTTAAGTTTATTTAGGTGCAAAAGGACCTTAATGGTCAAGGTTGAGGTGCTTGACTTAGGGCTTTTGGTAATTTTAACTCTAGGGTCATTTTAGCCTTTTTACTCTTTTGTAACCCTAACTATAAACTCTCCTTTGTAAATTTTATCAAAACCAACATAATATACAACATTTTGAAAGAGAGAAAAGCTTGAAGCTTTCCATGGCTATGGCCGAAACCTTGTTGAGGGTGGGATTCCCCTTTTCAAGTTCAAATTGACTTATCTAAGCTTGGCAACTTAGTGGCGTCTCCATTGCTAGCAAAATACAATCTGATTTCATGCTTGTGGTTATCATGGACGTGAGTTTCATGGTGGTTAGGGGCTGATTGGTTGGGTTTTGTTCCTACAAAATCAGTATTCAAAGTTCTTGGGGTTTTGAGAAAGATGCTTGGGGTTTGCTTGGTTTCAAACCCAAGTGAGTTTCTTGTCAATAACTCTTAGGACCGCCAGAATAACCCGCCAAGTACTACAGGAGCCGCAGGCACAGCATCCTGACTCACACCCAAGGCATCACCAGTCACTTTTCTACCAGTCAATTGGGCAAGATTCTGCCCCATAGCACCATCATTCACAATTCCAGAATCCATCAAGACACTACAAGCAGAACCTATCAGACCCAACCTGCCAGCAGAGCCATCTGTATCACCGAAAACATACTCCCTACCAGAGCCAAAGCCAACATCACCCACGTCAACCTTAACATCAGGAACACAGCCAACCGAAATTCGGTCAATACCAGGATCAGACTCACCAATCTTCAATCCATTTTTCACATCCACTGCACCAGAGTCCAATCTGCCAGCAGACCCCCCTACAACACCAAGAACAGACTCACAAACAACACTATCAGACCCAGGGTTTAGGCCAAATCCAGAAACATTTAAGTTCAAACCGCCAGCATCTCCTCCAACAACGCCAAGAACATAACCAGATCCAACAGTTCCCACATCAACCTCAATACTAGAAACACTAACTGACTTCGAAGTACCAACATCCCCAACCAGTTTACCGTCATTACTAAGTCCAGAACCACAGCCAAACGCAGCACCACAATCAACCGATCCTCCGTCAATACCAGGTCCAGAAACCACAAAACCCCTATCAACGCCAGTGCCAGAACCCAAACAAACCTCATCCACCGAACCCACATCCCCAGCAACCAAACTGCCAATAGAGCTCCCAGCAACGCTGACTGGCTCAGAGGGAGCGCCGAATCCAGACCGACAAGAACCCGAACTCCCAGCAGGACCACCTTCTGAAACAGAAGGCTTGACACTGGTTACTGAAGCCGGCGCCGAAGCTGAGACCGAAGTTGCAGAACCCAATGAAGGCTTCAAACAACCAGAGACAAGATCCACATGAGGCAAGGGGTTAGCGACCACAGAGACTGCCCTAACAGCTTTGCGGCCGGCACCAGGGAGGCGCGGACCCACAACAGGAAAACCAGACGGAGGCATAAGGAAAGACAGGAGAGGAAGAACAAAGAGAGCAGAAAATGCGAAGAAAAAAGGAAAGGAGAGAAGGGGGGAAACAGAAAGGTAGATGACCAAACCGGACTGAGAAAATAAAGGGAAAAAGGAAAATGGAAAATAGATCTGAGAAATGAGAAGACAACGGTAAATTTAAAGAGGTGAAAAGTACGGGGATAATCGGTTTAGAAAAGACCAGAGCCGATCAGAAAGAACAAGGGTTATAATTTAAGAAACACGGCGATCAAGACGGGAATCGCCGAGAGGGAGGGAAGTTTGAGAGCATTTTCTATTGATCTTCTTTTGCTTGTAGCCTTTCGGCTTTTCTTCTAAGAGGGCATGTCCTCTCTAGTTGTCTAGGGTATGCCCATTTGCTATTGTATAGTTTTCTTTTGGTTATACACTTACTTTATCCAAAAAAAAAGGGTGTGGTGAAGGCAGTTGACACTTTACCTCATGAGGAGTTGGCGTTAGTTCCAGTTGATGTCTCTGAGATAGGTTTTAAAGGTTGTGAACATTATTTTTTGTGTTGATAAGGAAGAAAGGGAATGCTCCCCTTTAGTGAGACTGCCGAATAGCAAGAAGCTTGTAGATCATAGTAAGGAGTTGTGTTGTATGGTGGCTTTGGAAACCAAGGGTACCGATTCTATAAATGGTAAGAAGCCATATCTGATCTTGGTAAGGAGGCTGTAAATGAGCAATGTGAGGATGATGTATCACCCATTCGTATTGATACCTCTTTTGCATTGAAAGCTAAAGATTCTTTAAAGAAGAATCGGTACGGTCAGGGTGGTAAAAATAAGAAGAACTCTGGTGGTAAGAGGGTCGGAAGAGCCATTCACCTCGTGGTGGAAGGTGGAGATGATATATTGTGTTGGTTTTCTCTTTATTGTTTAAATGATTTTTGGTTGTTGGAACATTCGGGGTCTTAATGACCCTACTAAGCAGGCTGAAGTTCGAAAGTTTTTCCGTGATGAGAAGCTTTCACTTTGTGGACTGGTTGAGACTAAAGTTAAGGATGGTAATCTTCTACATGTGTCTCGTGCTATTAATCCTTATTGGAAGTTTGTTTTTCAATCAGGTGTTGTTCCTTTTGGAAGAATTTGGGTATGTTGGAAACCCTCGGATGTGGATGTTATTGTTATTCAGTCTTCTCCTCAAGCTATTCACTATCGCGTTGCTCATGTTTCTTTTACTTGGAGTTGTATGGTAACAGTGGTTTATGGAGAATATAGTTATGAGAAGCGTCGAGAACCTGGGCTGACTTGGTTGTTAGTGGTTGTGAGTTTGACACCTCTTCGTGGTTAGTAATGGGGGATTTTAATGCGATTTCCGATCATTCTGAGCATCATAATGGCAGTTTGGATTGACCTTCTTGGAAGGATGAGTTGGGCTTGTGTTTGGGTCGGGCTGGTTTGACAGATGTTCAGTTTTTAGGTTGTAGGTATACTTGGCATAAAAAACAGATTGATTCTTCTATTTGGCGAAAACTAGATCGGGTGGTCACTAATACCTCTTGGGAGTGCTGTTTTCCTGGTTCAGTAGCTAGGATTCTACCCTCGGGAATCTCATATCATTCTCCTATGGTGGTTACTCTCTTGAAGCTCCCTACAAGGAAGATTCCTTTAAGTTTTTTTATTTTTGGGCTGATCATCCATATTTTGTGTCAGTGGTAGCTAAAGCTTGGGATGTGGATATTTATGGCACTCTAATGTTTCGGTTGTGCAAGAAATTGAAGAGTGTGAAGGTGGCGCTACGGAAGTTTAATTTAGATCACTTTTCTAATCTTTCTGGGATGACCACATGTGTTAGAAAGGAGTTAGAGGGGGTGCATAGTGCGCTACAAGAGTCTCCTTCTGATCCATTTCTGGTGAGTGAAGAGGTGAGATTGTCTTTGCTTTATGGAAATCTGAGTCAAGATGAAAAAAAATTCATGAGACAGAAATCCCGAGTTCAGTGGCTTAATCTTGGTGATCAGAATGCAAAGTTTTTTTTCCAAGCTATGAAGAATCATCATCAGAGAAGTAAGATTACTTCTATAACCATAGAGGATAATACTCGTTTGGAGGATCCTACATTAGTCCAAGAGGTGACTGTGTCCTTTTATAGTAGTCTGTTAGGGCCTCAGCCGAGTTTGGCAGATTTTGATCGAGATCTTCTTCACTCTACCATTACTCAGTTTGTTTTTGATGAGCAGAGAGAGGTCTTTAGCCGAGAGGTTTCAGAAGAAGAGATTAAGGATGCACTATTTTCTTTAAAAGATCATAAGGCTCCTAGACCAGATGGTTTTAACTCAAGTTTCTTCAAGAAAGCCTGGTGTGTGGTAGGTGATGATGTTATTCATGTTATTCGCTCATTTTTAATCTCAGGGAAGCTCTTGAAACAGGTGAATGCCACATCTATTGCTCTTATTCCGAAGATCCCTAATCCTTCTAAGGTCAAGGATTTTCGGCCTATCTCTTGTTGCAACACTATCTATAAATGTATCTCTAAGATTATTGCAGATCGGATTAAGATTGTTCTTCATTCCATGGTAAGCTTCAACCAATCTGCTTTTGTGGCGGGTCGACGTATTAGTGACAATATCTTATTATGTCAGGAATTTGTCAAGAACTATCATAAGAGTGGTGGGCTGCCGAGGTATGCTCGTAAGATTGATTTGATGAAGGCTTATGATACAGTTCGATTGGATTTTATGTTGGAAGTGTTGAGAACTATTGGGTTTCCTGAGAGGATGGTTGGTTGGATATGAGAATGTATGACTTCTACTATGTTTTCTATTTCTATTAAAGGGGGGTTGAATGGTTTCTTTCCATGAGGTCGTGGTTTACGTCAGGGGGATCCTATGTCTCCATATCTTTTTGTTTTGGCTATGGAAGTTCGCTGGGCTTACTTCACAAGATGACTCAAAAGCAAGGTTTCAGGTATCATTGGCGATGTTCTAAGAATCATCTTACCCATCTCTGTTTTGCTGATGATCTCGTGATTTTTTGTCGAGCAGAGAAGGTTTCAGTTTCCATGGTAAGTCATCAGTTTATGGGGTTGTCTGGTTTGGTTCCTAATCCAGCAAAGAGCAAATTTTTTTTCTAGTGGTGTTTCCAAAGTATACAAGCACGAGTTGATCAACCTTTGGGTTTTCAGGAAGGTGTGCTCCCTATACATTACCTGGGAGTTCCATTGATTTCTTCAAAACTTCAGGCTTCTGATTATAATGTCCTTGTAGAGCGTATTATTGTCCGAGCTAAGAATTGAAGTAGTAAATATCTCTCTTTTGCGGGGCATTTACAGCTAATTAAATCAGTGTTATTTTCTATCCAGGTGTATTGGTCTTCATTGTTCATATTGCCAAAGACTGTAATTAGGAAGGTGAAGTCTATCTTGAGGTCATTTCTTTGGAAGGGTTGTGAGCTTGTTTCGACAGGGGTGAATGTGTGACATGATCCAATGGACAATATTTGACATGAATGCATTCACCCAAGGAACATTATAGCCTTTGCAATTGCCAACAGGCCCAATCACACGCCAAAGAGCTAAGAAGATCACAGACGCAGTAGCGGGGCTAGAGTTTGCATATAATAGATGCATTCATCCTTCTAGTTTTTACTTGCCTTATGAGATTGAGTATGATTTTAATTCTTTAACTCCTATGGATTTATTATCTTTGATTGTTATTAAGCTTGGGAGTATGAATGAAAAGGGAAAGGTAGAGTTGGTGAGAATAATATGTTTCCCACGCATTGTGTTTGACCCTGACAATTGGGTGTGGCTTTATATGCAAGAGGAAAAGATCCAAGCTACAATCGAGAGGAGATGGACCTTTTCAAGTCTTGGAAAGGATCAATGACAATGCATATAAGCTGGATTTGCAAGGTAAGTACAATGTATCTGCTACTTTTAATGTTTCTGACTTAACTCATTTTGATGCAGGTTCAGATTCGAGGTCGAATCCTTTTCTAGAAGCTCTTTTTCATTCGCCCTTTTGTTTCCCCCATAAGTTCACTCGCAGTCCCCTTGGCAACACTCAGGCCCTTAGCCATAATTTCCTTACTAGGTTCGATCACACTCCCCTCACGTGTTTTCTCCAAAGTTGTGTTTGCACTCTCGTTCTCTCTATCCCTTTCAAGTTGCAACTTGATTTGATCCTCGTGGACTTGCTTCGGTGTAAGTGGGTATAAGGTAATGAGTTTTCCCTTATGCTGAAAGGAATACTATTTCTTGAACCCATGGTGTATGACCTTTCTATCAAACTGCCATGGCCTGCCCAAAAGAATATGTCCTGCATGCATCGATATCACATCATATAGGACATCATCCATGTATGGCAATCTAATCCCAACCTCTCAACTAAAGTCGTACTTGAGACATTAGCACAACAGCCCCCATCAATAATCATATTACACCCTTGCCATTCACATGGCATTTCGTGTGAAATATGTTTTCCCTCTGTTGATCACTCTCATCCTTAACAATTTGGTCACTCAAAGCACGCTTGACAACTAAGGACAAGTTATCCAGCGAGTATGCATCTCCCTCTTTATCACTAGTATTCTCAATCTTAGGCTCATCATCATCAACCTCAGCCTTATTATTAGTCGAATGTACCTCACCACTCTTATTATCAATCACTAAGGTACGCCTATTGGGGAACTGTGAAGCATAGTGTCTCATGCCCAAACATTTGAAACATTTGATGTCATTAGTCTTTGGTATTATTGATAAGAACCCAAGCCCTAACTCTGCCCCAAAAGCTAGCTCGGAGGGAGAGGGTTAGCCCAAGCCTTATAAAACAGCCCAGGAGACACCCCACAACCGATGTGGGACGCAAAATCCCCACCCCCTTGAGACCCGAGTGCCTTAGTCGGCGTTCTATCGAACCCCAAGAGACACAGCCATTCACACGGTGTGGTGGCTCTGATACCAACTGATAAGAACCTAACCCCTAACTCTGTCCCAAAAGCTAGCTCGGAGGGAGAGGGTTGGCCCTAGCCTTATAACCAGCCTAGGAGACACCTCGCAACCGATGTGGGACGGATCATCTACTGATAAGAACCCAAGCCCTAGCTATGCCCCAAAAACTAGCTCTGAGGGAGAGGGTTGGCCTTAGCCTTATAAACCAACCCAGAAGACACCCTACAACCGACATGGGAAGCATCATCCCCACTCTCTTGAGACCCGATTGCCTCAGTCGACGTTCTGCCGAACCCCAAGAGACACCGGCCATTCACACGAAGTGGTGGCTCTGATACCAACTGATAAGAACCCAAACCCTAACTCTGCCCCAAAAGCTAGATCGGAAGGAGAGGGTTGGCCCTAGCCTTATAAACCAGCCTATGAGACACTCCGCAACCGATGTGGGACGCATCATCCCCACCCCCTTGAGACCCGAGTTCCTCAGTCGGCATTCTACCGTACCCCAAGAGACATCAGCCATTCACACGGAGTGGTGGCTCTGATACCAACTGATAAGAACCCAAGCCCTAACTCTGCCCCAAAAGCTAGCTCGGAGGGAGAGGGTTGGCCTTAGCCTTATAAACCAGCCCAGGAGACACCCCGCAACCGATGTGGGATGCATCAGTTATACTCTCAAGTTTCGGTTTAGCCTTGATTGGTTCTGCAACTTCTTTACCCTTGGCACTAGGTTCGGCCCTTGGCTTGTTAAAGCCTTCATCCCGTCGATCATGAGGAACCAATTTTCCCTTCCATGCAGAAGTAATCTAAGTACAAAATCTGGATGTAGACTTCTTCTTGAATTGCCTTTCTACCTTAATAGCCATATGAAGCATATCCTCTAAATCAACATATTGATGCAACTCCACCATGTTTTCAAACTCGCCATAGTAACCTCTGCATCCTCCACTACATTCGCCCTGATCATGGCAACCTCCATCTCACAATATAGTAATCCTCTACACTCTTGGCCCCCTGATACAGATGTTATTTGATACAACTCTCAGTAGTAATGGCTGGGTATAAACTGTTTCCTCATGAGACCTCGAAGTTCTTCCCATGTCTGAATTGGCTTCTCATGATTCCTCCTTCGGTTGGTGACAATCTGATCCCACAAAATCATCGCATAATTAATGAAATCCATAGCTGCCAAATTGATCTTCTTCTCATCAGAGTAATGATAACAATTGAAAATCAACTCTGACACGAATCTAACTACTCAAGGAACATTAGACGTCACGGCCAGTAACATGGTAGAGCCTTTGCAAGTTCCAACAAGGCCAATCACACGCCAGAAAGCTAAGAAGATCAGAGACACAATGGCGGGACTAGCACAGAATGCCATGGCCGAGTGTGACAGGCAACCCCATGGCATATTGGCATCACATGAGGGCTTCAATGGAGTGGGTCCAAAGCTATTTCATGTGGCCCAAGTCATTCTAGAAGACGTGTAATAGCCGATTTTGAAGATATGAGCATTTTGAAGCATTTGGCCATTTTATGCCTTATATGTAATTGGGCCAAATGGGCTTGTATTTTGACCTTTTGCTTGACATGTTGACTCTAGTTAGGCTATTTGTAACTTAGTTAACTATATAATTTGGGTCAAATTAGATTAGAATTAAGTTAGTTAGTTAAATGACCTATTAGGCATTCTTTAGAAATGATGCCACTTTTGTTGACTTTTTCTTTTTGATCTTTTTGCCACTTGTATAAAGATCTTGGAGGGATATTTGTAATATTTAGTAAATGACTACTTAGGGCTTTAGCTTTATGTAGCCATTGGATAGTTTTAGGACCTTTTGATATTTTTACTTTTGAAGGGCATTTTAGTAAATCTGCCTTATCCTATATATTGTAAACTTTGTCTTCTTCAATAATAACTTGCAAATTTTCGAATTTCTTTAAAGAAAAATGGCTATGGCCGAATTTTAAGCTTAAGGGAGGGATTTCCCTTTGTTTCAGCTTTGACTTATCTAAGGCGTGGCAACCTTGGTGGCGTTTCCGTGCTAGCAGAACACTGCAAGGAATCATTTTAAGGGTTCTCAAAGAAAATTTCTTTGTGGGTCTTCTTTGTGGCCTTGGAAGGGTTTTGTTCCTACGAAATCGAATTCGTGGTGCTTGGGGTTCTATCCATTGCGAGGGGTTTGCTTGCCCTTAAACATCCAAGTGAGTTCCACGTCAAACTCGATCTTCTTCTCCTACTCCAAATACGGATCTGGATCATTCTTTCCCCGAAAGCTGGGTATCTTAATTTTGATGTTGCTCAAATCACCATCAACATCACCATGTCTACCATAACCTCTCCTGTCATAATCCTAATGTCTGTCATCAAATGCACCTCTACCATCAAACCGTCTATTCCTTCTATCATTCCTCCTATGAAATCTCCTATTAGACCTCCTATCAGGCCCTCACTAAAATATCTCCTCCTCATCATTAAGATCATCATAATCATCAATCTCATTTTTCGCTTCTTCTTCATCTGGTGGTACACATTGTGGTGCCACATTCTGAGGTGGTGGTATATGCTGAGGTGGGTGGTTCTCTGGGATTAATGCGTATTTGATTACTCTCTACTTCCTTGGATAACTTATCAAAAGCAGCATTCATGTATTCCATCATATCCATAAAATTCCTTTCTAAAGCCTCAAGCTTCTCATCCACTATCGAACTAGTACCTGCCATCTCAAAGCTTCAACAAACATATCAGAAGAAACACATATGTGAACAAAATTATATAAATTCACAATCTCACACGCTCACGTGTTTACACTCAAATATGTATCACTCCACACCACTCGTGTTTGCACTCAATATAGTGTGAATATGACTTACCAAAAAGTTCACAACAATGTGTAATCTTCAAGGAGGGCTCGCCCTCTCTAGTTGCCTGGGGTATGCCCCTTTGCTCTTTGTTTTCTTTTGGTTATAATACTTACCTTATCCCAAAAAAAAAAGGTGTAATCTTCAAGCTAGCATAAATAACAAAAAACCAATATAGGACAAACAGAGTAATGCGAGTAAGAATTAACAAATATGTAGACTCAATTCAAAGAAAACTTCAAGCTAAAATACTTGGAATAAGGAAATTAAAAAAAAAAAAAAAAAACTAGAACAACAAACAAATAGAAATTTTGATGAATTACCGGTAATCCACAGACACCTAAATGATAAATAGAATCAACTAAATTCAAACAAATTTTTTTTTATCTTTTTTACTCTTTTTTTTGCTCTTCAAGTCACTTGAGCTCTCAAAAAAATTTCTAAGTGTTCACAGATTTGGAGTTCGATATGAGACCGGTATGATTACTTGCCGGTTCCAGCAGCTATATTTACTCACAGTTTAACCGATATGGAGACCGATATAAGACCGATATGGATGCTTACAGGTTCCAGTAGCTATGTAATGCCCGGTTAGATTGGTATGAAGGCCGGTATGGGACTGGTATGCCGGTCATCGACAGATCAAAAATACAAAAATACTTAAGAAACACAAAAACCAATAAAAACCAAGAATCAAGATGATCAAGTATCTTGATGACCAACAAACACAATAAAGACTAAATAAAAAACACAAAGTAAAGATAGAAAAATCAGACCTCGGAACCCTAAGCTCTGATACCAAATGACGCGGAACTCACTTGGATGTTTAAGGCCAAGTAAACCCCTCGCAACGGATAGACCTAAGCACAACGAATTTGATTTTATAGGAACAAAACCCTTCTAAGGCCACAAAGAATACCCATAAAGAACTTGTCTTTTAGAACTCTTAATATGATCCCTTGTAGTGTTCTGCTAGCACGGATACACCACTAACGTTGCCACGCCTCGGATAAGTTGATTACATGAAATAAAGAAAATCCCTCCTTAAGTAATTTTGGACAAAGCCAAAATTCGAAAATAGGTGATTTTTTTTTTCGGATAAAGTAAGTGTGTATTAACCAAAAGAAAAGTATACAAGAGCAAAGGGGTATACCGCAGACTACTATAGAGGATGGGCCCTCCTAGAAGAAAATCCGAAAGGCTACAAGTAAAAGAAGATCAACAAAAATGTCATCAGGCAAATGCTAAGATAGGTGAAGCCATTTATTATCATAAGATGAATTCACCTTCCGTAAAAAGCCAGCACGATTCCGAACATCAAAAACAATATCACTAAGCAGGACAGAAACAGGCCGAAGAGGCGCATCATGAGTACGGGCATTCCTCTCCCTCCATAAATGGTAAACTAACGTGGCAAAGGACAGTCGAACAAGCAGATGACGTAAAGAGGCGTCAGAAAACTGACATATCCACTCAACAGTCTGAAGCCAATCTCGGCAACTCCAATCTAACCCACACATAGTGACAAGAAACTCACCAGGATGCGAAATCCAGCAAACCCCAAGTATTTTTCTTTAAGCCCCAAGAACCTTAATCAATGATTTTGTAAGAACAAAACCCATCCAAGATCATCCCTAAACCACCATGAAACATTGCCCATGATAACTCAAAACATGAAATCAGTGTGTTTTGCTAGCAAATAGAGACGCCACTAAGTTTGCTAAACTTAGATAAGTCGATTCAAACTTGAAAAGGGGAATCCCTCCCTTACAAGAAATTCGGCCAAAGCCAAAGCAAAAGCTTTATATTTTCTAACAAATTTCATGGTTAACCTAAAATGAAGAAGAAGGCAAGCTTAAATAGTGTTACAAAAGAAACCATAAAGGCAAAGAGACAATAATGCTCCTAAATTCGAAATTACAAAAATACCAAAGTCTTTAAGTCTTCAAAGGTATAGAGCTTCAATCAGAACTGATTTGGGCCAAGTGAAATGTCTTTGGGCCCTCTCCATTGAAGTCCACATGTGTCTCTATTTGTTTGTTGTAATCGGCCATAAAACTCTAAACTAATCTCGCCATTGCTTCTCTGAGTCTTTTGGTCTTCTGTCTTGTAATTAGCCCTTCCGGTACTTGTAATGGGTCTATTATATTATTGTCCATGTCCTTTGATGCTCCACGAGTGGCCTGGATCATGTCATCCCCTCCCTCTTGAAAAGGATTCGACCTCGAATCTATATATGAATCAAAAAGAGTTAAGTCTGAAACATTAAATGTAGCTGAAACATTATACTTACCTTGTAAATCCAGCTTGTATGCATTGTCAGTAATCCGTTCCAAGACTTGAAATGGACCATCCCCTCTCGGTTGTAGCTTAGATTTACATTGTTCAGAAAATCTCTCCTTGCGCATGTGTACCCAAACCCAATCTCCAGGCTGAAATACCACACGCTTTCTTCCTTTATTAGCATGAAGAACACAACATAAACCCAGATCCAGAAATAAACAAATATGATGAATTGATATGAAGAACACAACAAAACCCAGATTCAGAAATAAACAAATATGACGAACTGATATGAAGAACACAACAAAACCCAGATTCTGACAGAAGAATTTCAGAACAAGGTATTAACCCAGAAACAATAAAACGAAAACAGAAACAATATCCAACAAGAACTGAAACGAAAACAACAAAAAATTAAAATTAAAACAGTTTCAAACAACGAATTTAGATAGGAAATCAGAACTTGGAACCCTGAGCTTTGATACCAAATGAAAAGAAACTCACTAGGATACGAAATCCGGCAAACCCCAAGTATTTTTCTTTAAGCCCCAAGAACCTTAATCAATAATTTTGTAAGAACAAAACCCATCCAAGATCAGCCCTAAACCACCATGAAACATTACCCATGATAACTCAAAACATGAAATCAGTGTGTTTTGCTAGCAAATGGAGACGCCACTAAGTTTGCTAAACTTAGATAAGTAGATTCAAACTTGAAAGGGGGAATCCCTCCCTTACAACAAATTCGGCCATAGCCAAAGCAAAAGCTTTATGTTTTCTTACAAATTTCGTGGTTAACCTAAAATGAAGAAGAAGGCAAGCTTAAATAGTGTTATAAAAGAAACCCTAAAGGCATAAAGATAATAATGCCCCTAAATTCGAAATTACAAAAATACCAAAGTCTTTAAGTCTTCAAAGGTCTATAAAGCTTCAATCAGAACTGATTTGGGCCAAGTGAAATGTGGGCCCTCTCCATTGAAGCCCACATGTGTCTCTATTTGTTTGTTGCAATCGGCCATAAAACTCTGAACTAATCCTGTCATTGCTTCTCTGAGTCCTTTGGTCTTCTGTCTTATAATTGGCCCTTCCGATACTTGTAATGGGTTTATTGTATTATTGGCCATGTCCTTTGATGCTCCACGAGTGGCCTGGATCATGTCACATAGCCAGTACAGTCGACCAAACCTTAGAAGAGAATGAGCACTTGAAGAAAAGATTATCAATATCCTCACTAGAACAACCACATAGAATACATCGCGAAAATAGGTGATTGCCTTTCCATTAAGAAGATAATAGTTTATATAGTACAAAGAAAGAAACCCTAATGGACATAAAATGATCAAAACTTTCTTAATGGCTAATAATGGCTATTTAAAGGCTATGCCCTTAATAGTCATTTAATAATCTAGACAACAAAACAAAAATATCAAACAATGTGGATAAATTCATCAATAACTTTGCCAAAAATTGCAGATCTAAGGGCAACCCCAGAGTAAGTCTCTTACCTGGGAGGTTTCGGATGAGGAGATTAAGGTTGTCTTGTTTGAGCTGAAGGACAATAAAACTTCAGGCCCAGATGGATTTAATTTGGGATTCTTTAAGAAGTCTTGGAGTGTTGTGGGGGATGATGTCACTTGTGCTATTCACTCTTTCTTTTCCTCCGGGCGTCTCTGATTCCTAAGATTCCCAACCCTTCCCAGGTTAAGGATTATCGACCTATTTCTTGTTGCAACACTATTTACAAGTGTATTGCTAAGCTTATTGCGAATAGGATCAAGGTTATCCTTCCTTCAGTGATAAGTCATAATCAATCTACTCTTGTTGCGGGTAGGCGTATCAGCGACAACATTCTTTTGTGTCAGGAATTAGTTGGGAATTATCATCGGACTGGTGGTTCCCCGAGATGTGCTCTTAAGAATGACTTGATGAAAGCTTATGACACTATTTGTTGGGATTTTTTGGTTGAGTTTTGCGGACTGTTGGTTTTCCAGAGAGGATGGTATTGGATTCAGGAGTGTATGACTTCTACTAGGTTTTCTATGTCTATTAATGGGGAGTTGCATGGTTTTTTCTTTGGGGGTCGCAGGTTGCGACAAGGTGATCCTACGTCTCCTTATCTCTTTGTTTTGGCTATGGAAGTTTTGTCATGCTTACTTCATAAAATGGCTCTTAATCAGGATTTCAAATTCCATGGGCTGTGTTCTAAGGACCATCTCACTCATCTTTGCGTTGCAGATGACCTTATGATTTTTTGTAAAGCGGATGCCTCCTCGATTTCCTTGATCAAGGATTGTCTGGGTAGTTCAGTGGTTTATCAGGTTTAATCCCGAAACCAGCTAAAAGTCATTTCTTCTCCTCTTATATCTCTTATACCCTTCAGGGCCAGCTGCGTCAAGTTCTGTGCTTCCAAGAAGGGATTCTTCCAGTGCGGTACCTGGGAGTCCCTTTGATTTCTTCTAAACTCCGAGCCTCAGATTGTGCTTCTCTTGTGGTTCTTATTATTGTGCCTGCTAAGAGTTGGAGTAGTGAGTTTCTCTTATGTGGGGCGGCTTCAGCTCATTAAGTCTGTTTTGTTCTCCATTCAAGTTTATTATTGGTCTTCTTTATTTATTCTTCCTAAGTCTGTTATTAGGAAGGTGGAGACGATTCTCCATTCTTTCCTTTGGAAGGGTAGTGAGCTCTCCACTTCTGGGGTGAGAGTGGCTTGGAGTAGAGTTTGTTTACCTATAAAAGAGGGGAGCTGGGGATTAAGAGATTGGATACTTGGAATAGAGCGACTATTGTTAAGCACATTTGGTTTCTTTGTTCTGGCCAGGTTTCTTCTTGGTCGAATTGGGTTCAGTCTTATTTGATGAGGGGAAGAAGTTTTGGGGAGGTGCCTTATCCTACAGATTGTTCTTGGAGTTGGCGTAAGATTTTGGAGCTTCGTTCTTGGTCCCGGCGGTGGATGAGAGTTAGGATTGGGAATGGTGAGAAGACTTTATTGTGGTTTGATTTTTGGCATCCTATAGGTCCGATTGTGGATACGTTGGGTGAGATAGTGATTTATGACTCTGGCTTGGATAGGATGGCTACAATTACTTCCATTATTTCTAATTCTTCTTGGCGGTGGCCCCTATCTAGGTCTGCCGCCCTTGTTTATTTGGCTCGGGCCCATCTTCCGAATCCTTCTAGTATGAGGGATGATGAGCTAGTTTGGGAAGATGATAGTAGAGGGAGATTTTCGGTGGATAGTGCTTGGAATGCCATGCGGGCAAGGGGAACCTTGGTGCATTGGTCTCGAGTTGTTTGGTTCCGGAAGGTCATTCTCTGTCATTTCTTTTTTGCTTTGGATGTCTATTTAGGGAGGTCTTTGTACTCATGATAGTTTGATGAGATTTGGTATCTCTACTTGCTCACGATGTGTTCTCTGTGGTTGTTCAAGTGAGGATATTGATAATCTTTTCTTCCAATGCTTCTTCTCTTCGAGGGTCTTGTCGGCTGTGCTGGCTATGTGTAGGTTAGAATGGAGTTGCCGAGATTGGCTGTAGACTATTGAGTGGATGCGTCAGTTTTTTGACGCCTCTTTACGTCATCTCCTTATTCGACTGTCTTTTGGTGTGTCAGTTTGCCATATTTGGAGGGAGAGGAATGCTCGCACTCATGATGCGCCTATTCGGCCTATTTTTGTTCTGCTTGGTGATATTATTTTTTATGTTTGGAGCTGTTTACGGAAGGTGAATCCATCTTATGATAATAAATGACTTCACCTATCCTGGCACTTGCCCGATGATATCTTCTGTTGATCTTATTTTGCTTGTAGCCTTTCGGCTTCTCTTCTAGGAGGGCATGTCCTCTCTAGTTGTCTGGGGTATGCCCCTTTGCTCTTGTATAGTTTTCTTTTGGTTAATATACTTACTTTATCCAAAAAAAACTTTGCCAAAAAATTCAATAAAAGGAAAAATAACAAAATCACAAAAATCCAACAAAGGTGGCAAGTTTTTCAAAGCCATGTCTACATTGTCTCATTGATGAAAACATCCCCAAAATTAATGACCTTCATGTATATAGACTCAATGATGTGTTTTGAAGCCTAATAATTCTTGTCTTAGCCGAATTTTTGGTGTTGGACATAATTCAGCTTGATTCATCAAAACGGTAATTGACTTCCGAATTGCTGGCGCGTCAATTTGGTATGACTTGGGTCAAGTGAAATAGCTTTGGACCCACTACATAGAAGCCCTCTTGCGTTGCCATTATTCCTTGGAGTCGTCTGTCACACCCGACCCTGTCATCATGTGCTAGCCCTGCCATTGCGTCTTTGATCGTTTTAGCTATTTGACGTGTGATTGGACTTATTAGCACTTGCAAAGGCTCTACCATATTACTGGTCATGACATCTAATGTTCCTTGAGTGGCTGGATTCGTGACACATCATATAAGGTGCATTCATTCTCATGTCACCACATGGACAATCCCGGATCAAGGTCGCCATAAAATTATAGAATGTACCATAACTATAGATAAACCACAAATAAAGTTCTGCCTTTGTCTCTTTCTCCCTTTTGTCTTCCCGTCTTTCCCTATGTCTTCGTCTAGTTTTCCTATGGTGGGGTCGCGCCTCCCTGGTGTTGGCCGTAAGGCCGTTAAAGCTGTCTCTTTGGTCGCTAATGCCTCACCTCCGGTGGATCTTGGCATTGGTTGTTTGAAACCTTCGACGGGGCGTGCAAGCTTTCCTTTGGTCTGCTCACGGTGCCGACGTCAGTGACCAATGTTTAAGCCTTCTGTTTCTACTGGTGTCGTTCCTCTAAATTCTGGCTCTACGCTCTTAGCTTTGGCCTATGGATCTGGTAGCTTTGTTTGTGGGTCTGGGTGTGGCGCATCCTCTAGGTCTGCTAGCGTTGTTGTTTGTGGTTCTGGACATAGCGTTGAAGGTGGTTTTGTTGGCCGTTCGGGATCTAGTGGGTCTAGGTATGGCGTACCATCTGGGTCTGTTAGTGTTGCTTGTGATTCTGGACATGGCATTATAGGTGGTTATATTGGCAGTTTGGGCGCTGGTGCTGTGGGTTTGTTGAATGGTGGTTGTTTGGGTCTTGCAACTAATGTTAGTGGTAACGTTATTGATGTTGAGGGTGGCTCTGGTGTTAGAGGCTTTCCTGGCACCGAGACTGTATTTTTGCCTTGTAACTTTATGTGCTTCTTCCTATTTATGAGTCTTTGGCCGGTAATGCAGTTTCTGCAGTGACTTGACTGTGTGACCCTGTGAGTCAGGTTGCTACAACTGTTGCTGGTGAGGCTACTGATGTCTACTTCCTTACACTATGTTCAAGCTAATGTTATCGATGGAAGGGAAGGGTTATAGTGTGCCCTCCTGCAGAGGTTTTTTGTGGGTCTTCTTTGTGGCCTTGGAAGGGTTTTGTTCCTACAAAATAAAATTCGCGGTTCTTGGGGTTTGCTTGGATTTCGAATCCAAGTGGGTTTTTTATCATTTGGTATCTATAGCTCAGGGTTCCAAGGTCTGATTTTTCTATCTTTACTTTTGTTTGATTCTGTTTTTATTTTGTTCTTTGTTATTTTTGTTTCATTTCTAGTTGGATCTTGTTTCTGTTTTTGTTTTGTTTATTTCTGGATCTGGATTTATTCTATTCTTTCTATCAGTTCGTCATAGTTGCATATCAGTTCATCTTTATCATTTTCCAGTTCTGGGTTTCTGTTCTGTTCTTCCTATCAGTTCGTCATAGTCATTCTGTTCTTCAGCATATGTTTAAGAAATAAGCATGTTCTTTGGCGGCTGTGTGATTTGTTCTAAAACCCTAGTGAAGTGTGAAATCAGACCCTAAAATGTAACCTTTGAAATCTGCCTCTGAAATCAGACCCTGAAATCAAACCCTGAAACTTAACCTTTGAAATCAGCCTCTGAAATCAGACCCTGAAACTTATCCTCTGAATTCAGACCCTGAAACCAGTCTCTGAAATTAGAACTAACTCAGCTTCTAAAATCAGAACCTAAATCATCCTCTGAAATCAGAACCACAGTATCAGCATCTGACATTATCAAAAAAAAAAAAAAGGACTTGAGTGATAGTGATCACTTGACCCAAAAAAAGAGTAAAAAAGTGAAATTTTTTAGTTGAATCTAGTTTGTTCCATATTATCATTTAGGTGCCCATGGAGGGTATTCCATCAAAATTTCTATAGAGGTGCCAAATTTTCTCCTGAAATTGCATACGACCGTGAATTTGCATGCTTATTTTTTTTTCTCCATTGTGCTAATTGTTTGCTTCTTATTCTAATTACTCTAGGTTAAGTATTATTGATTGAGTCTTCGTCATTGCTATTCTTGTTTGCATTTTATTTCCGCCTGCCCTATATATATATTATTGGGTCCGTTGTGTTTCATGCTAGCTTGAGGACTACACTTGGCTTTGTATTCTTGGATTGAGTGTGATTCATATTTGAATTGAGGAAGAACTCAAGAGTTGATTCATATTTGAATTGAGGAAGAACTCAAGATTGGTAAAAGGCAGTGATTGTGAGCACATTATCGGGTAAAAGCCAATAGAGTGCAAACACGAGTGGAGTGATATCATTCGAGTGTAAACACGTGAGATTGTGAGGATTTACATATTTGCTTTACTTTCTTGTTATTTCTAATCTGTTTTCTTAGTGTTGAGATGGCAGGTCTAACCACTGATGAAAAGCTTGAGGCTTTGGATAGGAAATTTACAGATATGATGGAGAATATGAATACCGGTTTGGAGAGATTGACCTAGAGTGTAGAGAGTATTCAAACTAGTAGCGGTCCTAGAGCACCACCACCTCAGAATGTACCACCACCTCATAATGTGCCACCTCGACGTGTACCACCACAGTATGTACCGCCAGATGAAGAGGAAGCTGAAAATAAGTTTGATGATTCTGATGGTCTTGATGATGTGGAAGAGAGATTTCAGCCTAGGCATGACAGGAGGCCTAAAATGAGGTTTGATAGGAGGAATGATAGGAGGGATAGACGGTTTGATGATAGAGGTGCATTTGATGCCATAAGAGGGGATTATGATAGGAGGGGATATGGTAGACGAGGAGAGGAAGATGGTGATCTAGGTAGCATCAAGATCAAGATACCAATATTTCACGGTAAAAATGATCCTGAAGCTTATTTAGAATGGGAAAAGAAAATAGAATTGATTTTCAACTGTCATCACTACTCAGATGAGAAGAAGATCAATCTGGCAGTAATTGAGTTTGCCGATTATGCTATGATTTGGTGGGATCAGCTTGTCCCTACTCGGAGGAGAAATTATGAGAGACTGGTTCAAACAGGGGCAGAACTTAGAGGTCTCATGAGAAAGAGATTTATACCCAGCCATTACTATATGGAGTTGTATCAGAAACTACAACATCTGTATCATGGGGCCAAAAGTGTTGAGGACTATTACACAGAGATGGAAGTTGCCATGATCAGGGCAAATGTAGTTGAGGATGCAGAAGCTACTATGGCACGGTTTCTAGGGGGCTTGAATAGAGAGATTGCAAACATGGTGGAGTTGCATCACTATGTTGATTTGGAGGATATGCTTCACATGGCTATCAAGGTAGAAAGGCAACTCAAGAAAAGGTCAACATCCAGATTTGGTACTTAGGCTACTTCTGCATGGAAGGGAAAATGGGTTCCGAATGAGAAGCGAGATGGAGGCTTTGACAAGCCTAGAGGCGAGTTCAATGGAGGCTTTAATAAGCCTAGGGCCGAACCTAGTGCCAAGGGTAAAGAGACTGCAGAACCGAGTAAAACTAGACCAAAACCTGAGGGTACAACTACTTGAACTAAGGATGTCAAGTGTTTTAAAATGTTTGGGCATGAGACACTATGCTTTAGAATGTCCCAATAGACGTACCTTAGTGATTGATAAGAAGAGTGGAGATGTGTACTCTACTGATAGTGAGGTTGATGATGAGATGCCAGAGTTGGAGGATGCTAGTGACCATGAGGGAGCTGCATACCCGCTGAATAACTTTTCCTTAGTTTTCAAGCGTGCTTTGAGTGCACATGTTGTAGAGGATGAGAGTATGCAGCAGAGGGAGAACATATTCCATATTATGCGTGCTAAAAGTTAGAGTAGTAAGTTTCTCTCTTATGCAGGTCGGCTTCAGCTTGTTAAGTCTGTTTTGTTCTCCATTCAAGTTTACTGTTCTTCATTATTTATTCTTCCTAAGTCTGTTGTTAGGAAGGTGGAGACGATTCTGCGTTCTTTCCTGTGGAAGGGTAGTGCGCTCACCTCTTCTGGGGCGAGAGTGGCTTGGAGCAAAGTTTGTTTACCTCTTCAGGAGGGTGGGCTGGGGATCAAGAGTTTGGATTCTTGGAATAGAGCGGCTATTGTTAAGCATATCTGGTTTCTTTGTTCTGGCCAGGTTTCCTCTTGGTCGAGTTGGGTTCACTCTTATTTGTTCGAGGGAGTAGTTTTTGGGAGATCCATTGTCCTTCTGACTGCTCTTGGAGTTGGCGTAAAATCTTGGAGCTTCGTTCCTGGTCCCGTCGGCGGATGAGAGTGAGGATTGGGAACGGAGAGAAGACCTCTTTGTGGTTTGATTATTGGCATCCGTTAGGCCCGATTGTGGACACGTTGGGCGAGAGAGTGATTTATGATTATGGCTTGGATAGATTGGCCACAGTTGCTTCCATTATCTCGGATTCTGCTTGGTATTGGCCCCCTTCTAGATCTGCTGCTCTCTTAGATTTGTCTCAGTCTCATCTTCCGCCTCCTTCTAGTTTGAAGGAGGATGTGCTGGTTTGGGAGGATGATAGAAATGGGAGATTTTCTGTGGATAGTGCCTGGAATGCTATGAGGTCAATGAGACCCGAGATGCCTTGGTCTCGAGTTGTTTGGTTCCGGAAGGCGATTCCCCGCCATTCCTTTCTTCTTTGGATGTCTATTCAGAGAGGCCTTTGTACTCAAGACAGTCTGATGAGATTTGGCATCTCTGCTTGTTCTCGGTGTATTCTTTGCGGTTGTTCGAGGGATGACATTGATCATCTTTCTTCCAGTGTCTCTTTTCTTCGAGGATCTGGTCGTCTGTGCTGGCCATGTGTGGGTTAGATTGGAGTCGCCGAGATTGGCGTCAGACTGTTGAGTGGTTATGTCACTTCTCCGGTGCCTCTTTATGTCATCTTCTGGTTCACCTGTCTTTTGCAGCGTCAGTCTACCATATTTGGAGGGAGAGGAATGCTCGTACTCATGATAAGCCTCTTCGGCATGTTTCTGCTCTTCTTTATGATATTGTTTTTGATGTTCGGAATCGTGTTAGCTTTTTACGTAAGGTGCATCCATCTTATGACAACAAATGGCTTCACATTTCGTGGCACCTGCCCGATTACATCTTTTGTTGATCTTTTTGTAGCCGTCTGGCTTTCTTCTAGGAGGGCCTGTCCTCTCTAGTGCCTGGGGTATGCCCCTTTGTTCTTTGTATAGTTTTTCTTTGGTTATAATACTTACCTTATCCAAAAAAAAATATTCCATACTAGGTGCCGTGTGAATGGTAAGGGGTGTAGTATGATTATAGATGAGGTCAGTTGTACTAATGTTGCTAGCACAGCTTTGATTGAGCGATTGGGGTTGAGTTGCTTGAGACACCCGAAGCCTTACAAGTTGCAATGGTTAAATGATTGTGGGGAAATAAGTGTGACAAAGTAGGTATTGTTGAGCTTTACCATTAGGCCATACACAAATGATGTCCTATATGATGTGATACCGATGCATGCAGGACATATTCTTTTGGGTAGACCGTGGCAGTTTGATAAGAAGGTTATTCATGATGGGTTCGAGAACAAATACTCTTTTCAGCATAAGGGAAAACCCATTACATTATACCCACTAACACCTACACAAGTCCATGAAGATCAGGTTAAGTTGCAACTTGAGCGTGACAAAGAGAGAGCGAAGGGAAACACCACCTTGGGTGAGACTAGTGAGAGTGATATATCTGGTGAGAAAGTAAGGCAAAGCCCGTGGGAGTTCCCAAGGAGAGTGTGAGTGAACGTGAGGGGGAAACAAAGGGAGAGTTAAAAAGAGTTTCTACATGGGTGAGGGTGAAGCGAGGAAAGCATTCAAGGCTAGCAAGCTCATGCTATTGTTAGTCTATAAAGAGCCTCATATTTATTTTACTAACACTAACCCTTTGCTTCCTGTGTCTATTTCATCTCTTTTGCAGGATTACAGTGACGTACTGACAGAGGACATACCTAGTGGGCTTCCACCCATTAGAGGTATTGAGCACCAGATAGACTTCATACATGGAGCAGTCATTCCTAACAGACCGGCTTACAGGAGAAATCCCGAGGAGACAAATGAGGTACAAAGGCAAGTACGAGAGTTGATGAACAAGGGGTATGTCAGGGAAAGCATTAGTCCTTATGCAGTACCAGTGCTTCTAGTTCCTAAGAAAGATGGGACGTGGCGTATGTGCGTTGATTGCCGAGCTATCAATAATATTACGGTAAAGTATGGTCACCCCATTCCTAGGCTAGATGACATGTTGGATGAATTGCATGGTTCCAAAATTTTTAGTAAGATTGATTTAAAGAGTGGATACCATCAAATTCGCATGAGAGAGGGAGATGAGTGGAAAACTACATTTAAGACTAAGTATGGCTTGTATGAATAGTTAGTTATGCCATTTGGTCTTTCAAACGCACCTAGTACATTTATGAGATTGATGAATCATGTTATGCGTGCATTTTTAGGTAAGTTTGTTGTAGTTTATTTTGATGACATCTTAGTTTACAGTAAAACAGTAGATGAGCATGTTATGAATTTGAAGCATGTTATGAATTTGAAGCATGTTCTTGATGTGTTAAGGCAAGAAAAACTATATGCTAACTTTGATAAGTGCACTTTTTGTATGGATAGAATTGTTTTCCTTGGAATTGTTGTGAGTGCAGATGGCATCGAGGTAGATTTAGAAAAGGTGAAGGCAATTAAGGATTGGCCAACACCAACAACAGTGACAGAAGTCAGAAGCTTCCATGGATTAGCAAGCTTCTACCGTAGATTTGTTAAAGACTTCAGTAGTGAAGAAGATTGTTGGCTTCAAATGGGGTGAAGAGCAGGAGCGTGCATTCCAGGATCTGAAAATGAAGTTGTGCAGTGCACCAGTCTTAGCACTACCCAACTTTGAGAAGACATTTGAGATTGAGTGTGATGCATCCGGGATAGGCATTGGAGTGGTTCTTATGCAATAGCTTACTTTAGTGAGATGCTAAATGGAGCAGTTTTGAGGTACCCCACATATGACAAGGAGTTGTATGCGCTAGTGCGAGCCCTTAAGACTTGGCAGCATTATTTGTGGCCTCGAGAGTTTGTGATCCATACAGATCATGAATCATTGAAGTATCTGAAGGGCCAAGGTAAGTTGAACAAACGACTTGCAAAATGGTTAGAGTTTGTTGAGACATTTTCATATCTAATCCGCTACAAACAAGGTAAGAAAAACATTATCGCCGATGCACTATCGCGAATGACATGATCCAGGCCACTCGGGAAGCATCAAAGGACATGGCCAATAATACAATATACCCATTACAAGTACCGGAAGGGCCAATTACAAGACAGAAGACCAAAAGACTCAGAGAAGCAATGGCGGGATTAGTTCAGAGTTTTATGGCCGATTGCAACAAACAAATAGAGACACATATAGGCTTCAATGGAGAGGGCCAAAAGACATTTCACTTGGCCCAAATCAGTTCTGATTGAAGCTTTATAGACCTTTGAAGACTTAAAGACTTTGGCATTTTTATAATTTCGAATTTAGGGGCATTATTGTCTTTATGCTTTTATGGTTTCTTTTGTAACACTATTTAAACTTGCCTTTCTTCTTCATTTTAGGTTAACCACGAAATTTGTAAGAAAACATATAAGCTTTTGCTTTTGGCTATGGCCGAATTTCTTGTAAGGGAGGGATTCCCCTTTTCAAGTTTGAATCGACTTATCTAAGTTTAGCAAACTTAGTGGCGTCTCCATTTGCTAGCAAAACACACTGATTTCATGTTTTGAGTTATCATGGGCAATGTTTCATGGTGGTTTAGGGCTGATCTTGGATGGATTTTGTTCTTACAAAATCATTGATTAAGGTTCTTGGGGCTTAAAGAAAAATACTTGGGGTTTGCTGGATTTCGCATCCTAGTGAGTTTCTTGTCATTTGGTATCAGAGCTCAGGGTTCCAAGGTCTCATTTCCTATCTAAATTCGTTGTTTGAATCTGTTTTAAATTTTCTTTCTTTGTTGTTTTCGTTTCAGTTCTTGTTGGATCTTGTTTCTGTTTTCGTTTCTTTTTTGTTTCTGGGTTAATACCTTGTTTTGAAATTCTTCTGTCAGAATCTGGGTTTTGTTGTGTTCTTCATATCAGTTCATCATATTTGTTTATTTCTGGATCTGGGTTTATGTTGTGTTCTTCATACAGATCATCTTTTACATTCTGTTCTTTAGCATATGTTGAAGAAATAAGCGGGATGGGGGATTTAACAAGCCTAGAGGCGAGTTCAGTGGAGGCTTTAATAAGCCTAGGGCGGAACCTAGTTCCAAGGGTAAAGAGGCTGCAGAACCGAGTAAAACTAGACCAAAACCTGAGGGTACAACTACTATAACTAAGGATGTCAAGTGTTTTAAAAGTTTGGGCATGGAACACTATGCTTCAGAATGTCCCAATAGACGTACCTTAGTGATTGATAAGAAAAGCAAAGAGATATTGAGCGTTTGTGTGATAAATGTTGTAAACAGGCTAAATCTAAGGTTATGCCTCATGGGTTGTATACACCATTGCCTATACCTAGTGAGCCATGGGTAGATGTATCGATGGACTTTATATTGGGTTTACCTAGGACTAGGAATGGTAGGATTCCATCTTTGTAGTGGTTGATAGGTTCAGTAAGATGGCACACTTTATAGCATGTCATAAAACTGATGATGCCACTAACATTGCCGACTTGTTCTTTAGAGAAGTAGTACGACTCCATGGGATTCCACGGAGTATAATTTCATATCGTGATGTTAAATTCCTTAGTCACTTTTGGAAAGTTTTATGGGGTAAGTTGGGAACTAAACTTTTGTATTCTACTACTTGCCACCCCCAAACTGATAGCCAAACCGAGGTTGTTAATAGGACTTTGACTCAGTTATTGCGTACTATTATCAATAAGAACTTAAAAACTTGGGAGGACTGTTTGCCTTTTGTTGAATTTGCATATAATCGTAGTATTCATTCCTCTACATCTTACTCACCATTTGATTGTTTATGGTTTTCAGCCACTAACTTCGTTAGATTTGTTACCATTGCCTGTTGATGAGCATGCGGGGTTAGATGGAAAACGGAAAGCCGATTTGGTGAAGCATATACATGAGAAAGCAAGAGAGCACATACAGAGAAAGAATGAGAAATATGCTTCTCATGCCAATAAAGGAAGAAAGTGTGTGGTATTTCAGCCTGGAGATTGGGTTTGGGCACATGCGCAAGGAGAGATTTCCTGAACAACGTAAATCTAAGCTACAGCCAAGAGGGGATGGTCCATTTCAAGTCTTGGAACGAATTAATGACAATGCATACAAGCTGGATTTACAAGGTAAGTATAATGTGTCTGCTGCATTTAATGTTTCTGACTTAACTCCTTTTGATTCAGGTACAGATTCGAGGTCGAATCCTTTTCAAGAGGGAGGGGATGACATGATCCAGGCCACTCGTGGAGCATCAAAGGACATGGCCAATAATACAATAGACCCATTACATGTACCAGAAGGGCCAATTACAAGACAGAAGACCAAAAGACTCAGAGAAGCAATGGCGGGATTAGTTCAGAGTTTTATGGCCAATTGCAACAAACAAATAGAGACACATATGGGATTCAATGGAGAGGGCCCAAAGACATTTCACTTGGCCCAAATCAGTTCTGATTGAAGCTTTATAGACCTTTGAAGACTTAAAGACTTTGGTATTTTTGTAATTTCGAATTTAGGGGCATTATTGTCTTTATGCCTTTAGGGTTTCTTTTGTAACACTATTTAATCTTGCCTTCTTCTTCGTTTTAGGTTAACCAACGAAATTTGTAAACTCAAAAGCTTAAAGCTTTGGCTATGGCCGAATTCTTGTAAGGGAGGGATTCCCCTTTTCAAGTTTGAATCGACTTATCTAAGTTTGGCAAACCTAGTGGCGTCTCCATTTTCTAGTAAAAACACTACAATGATTCATCTTAAAGGTTCTCAAGGGCAAGTTCTTTGTGGGTCTTCTTTGTGGCCTCCTACAAAATCAAATTCGTTGTTCTTGGGATTTTGTCCGTTGCTAGGGGTTTGCTTGGATTTCGAATCCAAGTGGGTTTCTTGTCAGGTGCCTTATCCTACAGATTGCTCTTGGAGTTGGCGTAAGATCTTGGAGCTTTGTTCTTCGGTCGGGCGGAGGATGAGAGTTAGGATTAGGAATGGTGAGAAGACTTTATTGTGGTTTGATTATTGGCATCCTATGGGTCCAATTGTGGATACGTTCGGTGAGAGAGTGATTTATGACTCTTGCTTGGATATGATGGCTATAGTTGCTTCCATTATCTCTGATTCTTCTTGGCGGTGGCCCCCACCTAGATCTACTGCCTTTACTGATTTGGCTCAGTCCCATATTCTGAATCCTTCTAGTATGAGGGGAGATGTGCTGGTTTGGGAGGACGATAATAGAGGGAGATTTTCAGTGGATAGTGCTTGGAATGCCATGCGGACAGTGGATCCCTTGATGCGTTGGTCTCGAGTTGTTTGGTTCCAGAAGGCCATCCCTCGCCATTCCCTTTTGCTTTGGATGTCTATTCAGGGAGGCCTTTGTACTCAGGATAGTTTGATGAGGTTCGGTATCTCTGCTTGCTCGCGTTGTATTCTCTGTGGTTGTTCAAGTGAGGATATTGATCATCTTTTCTTCTAGTGCTACTTCTATTCGAGGTGGTCGGCTGTGTTGGCTATGTGTGGGTTAGATTGGAGTTACCGTGATTGCCTCAGACTGTTGAGTGGATGTGTCAGTTTTCCGACACCTCTTTGTGTCATCTTCTTATTCGGCTGTCACTTGCTACGTCAGTATACCATATTTGGAGGGAGAGGAATGCCCGTACCCATGATGGGTGATGCATACCACATCGGTTGCGGGGTGCCTCCTGGGCTGGTTTATAAGTCCAGGGCCAACCTTCTCCCTCCGAGCTAGCTTTTGGTGCATAGTTAAGGCTTGGGTTCTTATTAGTTGGTATCAGAGCCACCACTCTATGTGAATGGCTGGTGTCTATTGGGGTTCGGCAGAACACCGACTGAGGCAGTCGGGTCTCAAGGGGGTGGGATGATGCGTCCCACATCGGTTGCGGGGAGTCTCCTGAGCTGGTTTATAAGGTCAGGGCCAACCCTCTCCCTCCAAGCTAGCTTTTGGGACAGAGTTACGACTTGGGTACTTATCAGTTGGTATCAGAGCCACCACTCCGTGTGAATGGCCGGTGTCTCTTGGGGTTCGGCAGAACGCCGACTGAGGTAGTCGGGTCTTAAGGGGGTAGGGATGATGCATCCCACATCGGTTGCGGGGTGCCTCCTAGGCTGGTTTCTAAGGCTAGGGCCAACCCTCTCCCTCCGAGCTAGCTTTTGGGGCAAAGTTAGGGCTTGGGTTCTTATCAATGGGCCTCTTCAGCCTGTTTCTGTTCTTCTTCGTGATATTGTTTTTGATGTTCGGAATCATGCTAGCTTATTACGGAATGTGAAACCATTTTATGATAATAGATGGCTTCACCTCTCATGGCGCTTTCCCGATGACATCTTCTTTTGATCTTATTTTGCTTGTAGCATTTCGGTTTTTCTTCTAGGAGGGTCTGTCCTCTCTAGTTGCCTGGGGTATGCCCATTTGCTCTTGTATAGTTTTCTTTTGGTTAATTTACTTACTTTATCCAAAAAAAAAAGTACCAGCTTTGTTTGCTCTCTATGGACTATTTTAGATTACTAACTTCAGACTTAAATCCTCTTGTGTATGACACTCATACATTAAGTCTGAAGGCACATAAGTAATCAAGGGTATATAAGATAATTTACAGTATGCAATTTAAATCAAACATTTGATAAATGAATAATGCATCTTTTATTTCATAACAAATAATTTTGTTTTCATTACATGAAACTCTATGGTATATAACCCAACATTAAATAGCTTAAGTGAGATTAGTTTCTAATCTTTGTTTTAAGGTACTTTAGGTGGGAAAATACATCTGGGGACATGCTTGAGTGAAAGCATTAAGTTTTTTAGGACTTTTGGTAATTTCATCTTAGAGACATTTTTATCCATTCACGCCCTTTAAGGTTTTCTTTGTAACCTATTTAAACTTTATATTTTCTTGTTCTTCACATAATACACGACTTTTGAAAGGAAAAACTGAAGCTCGTAAGCTTATGGCTATGGACGAACACCTTGTGAGGAAGTCCTTTTTTCAAGTTCAAATCGACTTATCTAAGTGTGGTAAGCTTAGTGGTGTCTCCATTGCTAGAAAATTTCATGTTTTAAGTTATCATGAGCGAGGTTTCATGGTGGTTTAGGATTGATCTTTGATGAATTTTGTTATTATAAAATCATTTATTAAGGTTCTTGTGGAAGAAAGAATACTTAGGATTTGCTTGATTTTGAACCCAATTAAGTTTTTTGTCACATTTCCCCTTCCATCCAGAAGTAACCTGAGTACCAAATCTAGATGTGGACTTTTTCTTGAGTTGCCTCTCTACCTTGATAGCCATGTGAAGCATATCCTCCAAATAACCATAATGATGCAACTCCATCATGTTGGTAATCTCTCTATTCAAGCCCCTTAGAACTGTGTCATAATAGCCTCTGTATCCTCAACTACATTTTCCTGATCATGGAAACTTCCATCTCTGTGTAATAGCCCTCAACTTTTTTGGTCCCCTAATACAGATATTGTAGTTTTTTTGATAAAACTCCTAGTAGTAATGGCTGGGTATGAACCTCTTTCTCATAAGACCCATAAGTTTTGCCCATGGCTAAACCGACCTCTCATAGTTTCTCCTCCGAGTAGAACAATCAGATCCCACCAAATCATAGAATAATCAGTAAACTCAATTGCTGCCAAATTAATCTTCTTCTAGTCTGAGTAGTGATGACAGTTGAAAATTAGCTTGATTTTTCTTTTCCCATTCTAAGCAAGCCTCGAGATCATCCTTACCTTGAAAGGTTAATATCTTAATCTTTTTTTGGATAAAGTAAGTATATTACCAAAAATGTACAAAAGCAAATGGACATACCCCAAACAACTAAAGAGGACAAGCCCTCCTAGCAGAGGAGCCAAAAGGCTACAAACAAAACAAGACCATCAGAAGATATCATCGGACATGTACTAGAAGAGGTGAAGCCATTTATTATATCATAAGATGGTTTCACCCTCCTTAATAAAATAGCACGAGTCCGAACATAAAACACAACGTCACTGAGTAGAACACTGACAGTGCGAGGAGGCACATTATGAATGCGAGCATTCTTCTCCCTCCAAATGTAGTAAACTGACACAGCAAATGAAAGCCGAACAAGAAGATGACATAATGAGTCTTCGGTGAACTAATACATCCACTCAACAGTCTGCAACCAAACTCGAGAACTCCAATCTAACCTACACATGGCAAACACAGTCGTCCAAACCCGCGAATAGAATGAGCATTGGAAGAAAAGGTGATCTACATCCTCCCATGAACAACTACAGAGGACACATCTCGAGTAAGCAGAGATATCAAAACTCATCAGTCGATCCTGAGAATAAAGGCCACCCTGAATAGTCAACCAAAGGAACTGCGTGAAATAGCCTTTCGAAACCAAACAACCCGATACCAATGCATCAAAGTGCCCTTCGTCCTTATAATATTCCAAGCACTACTCACTGAAAACATCCCTCTATCGTCGTCCTCCCAAACCAACTCATCCTCCCTCCAAACGCATGTCAAGAAGGATCAGATAGAAGGGACCGGGCCAACTCAACAGGGGCAGCAGACCTAGCCGGAGGCCAATGCCAAGAAGAGTCTGAGATAATAGTAGCCATTGTAGCCATCTTATCCAAGCCATAGTCATATATGACTCTCTCAACCCAAAGTATCCACAATCAGACCCAGCGGATGCCAGTTATCAAAACACAGCACACATTCTCACCATTCCCAATCTTAAACCTCATCCTCCGACGGCCCAAGAATGAGCTCCAAAATCTTCCGCTGGTTCCACGAATAATCTCCAGGACACGACACATCCCGAAAGCTACGCCCACGAAGCAAGTAAGACTGAACCTAATTTGACTAAGAGGAGACGTGACCAAAGCAAAGAAACTGACTAGAAACTCACTTGGGTTGGAACCAAGCAAACCCCCAAACATCTTTCTCAAAACCCCAAGAACTTTGAATATTGATTTTGTAGGAACAAAACCCAACAAGATCAGCCCCTAACCACCATGAAACTACGTCCATGATAACCACAAGCATGAAATCAGATTGTATTTGGCTAGCAATGGAGACGCCACTAAGTTGCCAAGCTTAGATAAGTCAATTTGAACTTGGAAAAAGGGAATCCCTCCCTCACAAGAAATTTAGCCATAGCCAAAGCTTAAAAGCTTTATATTTTGATGAAAATGTCGTGAATGTTATCCCAAAGTGACAAGAAACCCACTTAGATTCGAAATCCAAGTAAACCCCAAGCAACATACAGAACCCCAAGAACCGCGAATTTGATTTTGTAGGAACAAAACCCTTCCAAGGCCACAAAGAAAGACCCACAAAGAACTTGCCCTTGAGACCCTTAAGATGAATCCTTGTAGTGTTTTTGCTAGCAAATGGAGATGCCACTAAGTTTGCCAAACTTAGATAAGTCGATTCAAACTTGAAAAGGGGAATTCCCTCCCTTACAAGAATTCGGCCGTAGCCAAAGCTTTAAGCTTTTGAGTTTATAAATTTCGTTGGTTCCTCAAAATGAAGAAGAAAGTAAGCTTAAATAGTGTTACAAAAAGAAACCCTAAAGGCATAAAGACAACAATGCCCCTAAAAACGAAATTACATAAATATCAAGTCTTTAAGTCTTCAAATGCCTAGGAAGCTTTATTCTAAACTGATTTGGGCCAAGTGAAATGGTTTTGGGCCCTTTCCATCGAAGCCCACATGCATCTCTATTTGTTTGTTGCAGTCGGCCATAAAAACTCTGAACTAATCCCGCCATTGCTTCTCTAAGTCTTTTGGTCCTCTGCCTCATAATTGGCCCTTCTGGCACTTGTAATGCGTCCTTTGTTTTTTGTCGGCCTGGATCATGTCATCCCCTCCTCTTGAAAGGATTCGACCTCGAATCTGTACCTGCATCAAAAGGATTAAGTCAGAAACATTAAATGTAGCAGACACATTATACTTACCTTGTAATCCAGCTTGTATCATTGTCATTAATCCGTTCCAAAACTTGAAATGGACCATCCCCTCTCGGTTGTAGCTTAGATTTCGTTGGTTTTCAGGAAATCTCTCCTTGTGCATGTGTACCCAACCCAATCTCCAGGATGAATACCCACGCTTTCTTCCCTTATTAGCATGAGAAGCATATTGCTCATTCTTTCGTTGTATTTGCTCTCTTGCTTTCTCATGTATGTGCTTCACCACATCGCTTTCCTTTTTCCATCTAACCCCGCATGCTCATCAACAGCAATGGTATGAATGAATCTAGTTTAGTGGAGTGAGACAGTAGGAAAGAACTTTCAAGGTATATGAGTTAGTTGTGGTGTACCATAAAGATTTCAAATGGTGAGAATGAGATGAATGACTACTACGATTATATGCAAATTCAACAAAAGGCAAACATCCTCCCAGGTTTTTAAGTTCTTATTGATAATAGTACGCAATAACTGAGTCAAAGTCTTATTAACAACCTCGGTTTGGCCATCAGTTTGGGGGTGGCAAGTAGTAGAATACAAAAGTTTAGTTCCCAACTTACCCCATAAACTTTCCAAAAGTGACTAAGGAACTTAAAATCACGATCTGAAACTATACTCCGTGGAATCCCATGGAGTCGTACTACTCTCTAAAGAACAAGTCAGCAATGTTAGTGGCATCATCAGTTTATGACATGCTATAAAGGTGTGCCATCTTACTGAACCTATCAACCACTACAAAGATGGAATCTCTACCCTTCCTAGTCCTAGGTAAACCCAATATAAAGTCCATTGATACATCTACCCATGGCTCACTAGGTATTGGCAACGGTGTATACAACCCATGAGGCATAACCTTAGATTTAGCCTGTTTACAAGTTAAGCATTTATCACACAAACGCTCAATATCTCTCCGCATTTTTGGCCAATAGAAATGTTCACTCAATACCCCTAAGGTCTTGGTAATGCCAAAGTGCCCCATTAACCTCCCTCATGTGCTTCCTCTCACTAACAATTCACGCATACTACAAACCAGGAATGCTAATCTATTTTCCCTAAACAGAAACCCATTATGTTGGTAGAATTTAAAAGCAGACTTTTCACATGCAGCATAGATAGTACTAAAGTCAATATCACTAGCATAAAGTTCTTTAATAAATTCAAACCCAAGCATTCTTGCACTCAATGAAGTAAGTAAAGCATCCTTCGCGATAGTGCATCGGCGACAATGTTTTCCTTACCTTGTTTGTAGCGGATTACATATGGAAATGTCTCAACAAACTCTAACCATTTTGCGTGTCGTTTGTTCAGTTTACCTTGTCCCTCCAGATGCTTCAATGATTCATGATCTGTATGGATCACAACTCTCGAGGCCACAAATAATGCTGCCAGTCTCAAGGGCTCGCACTAGCGCATACAACTCCTTGTCATATGTGGGGTACCTCAAAACTGCTTCATTTAGCTTCTCACTAAAGTAAGCTATTGGTCGCTTTTCTTGCATAAGAACAGCCCCAATGCCTATCCCGGATGCGTCACACTCAATTTCAAAGGTCTTCTCAAAGTTGGGTAGTGCCAAGACTGGTGCACTGCACAACTTCATTTTCAGATCCTGGAATGCCCGCTCCTGCTCTTCACCCCATTTGAAGCCAACAGTCTTCTTCACTACTTCAGTCAGTGGTGCTGCAATACTACTGAAGTCTTTAACAAATCTACGGTAGAAGCTTGCTAATCCATGGAAGCTTCTGACTTCTGTCACTGTTGCTGGTGTTGGCCAATCCTTAATTGCCTTCACCTTTTCTAAATCTACCTCGATGCCATCTGCACTCACAACAAATCCAAGGAAGACAATTCTATCCATACAAAAAGTGCACTTATCAAAGTTAGCATACAGTTTTTCTTGCCTTAACACATCAAGAACATGCTTCAAATGCATAACATGCTCATCTACTGTTTTACTGTAAACTAAGATGTCATCAAAATAAACTACAACAAACTTACCTAAAAATGCACGCATACATGATTCATCAATCTCATAAATGTGCTAGGTGGCGTTTGAAAGACCAAATGGCATAACTAACCATTCATACAAGCCATACTTAGTCTTAATGCAGTTTTCCACTCATCTCCCTCTCTCATGCGAATTTGATGATATCCACTCTTTAAATCAATCTTACTAAAAATTTGGAACCATGCAATTCATCCAACATGTCATCTAGTCTATGAAATGGGTGACGATACTTACCGTAATATTGTTGATAGCTCGGCATCAACGCACATGCGCCACGTCCCATCTTTCTTAGGAACTAGAAGCACTGGTACTGCACAAGGATCATATTATGTTTACTGACCATCCTCCTGTCTTTTCCCTTTCTCTCGCTCATTGTCCTGTATTTCCATGTCTCGTATATGCCCTAATGATCTGCTCCTTATGTTAGGTCTGTTAATGAAGGACTGCTCCAGGTATGAAGTCTATCTGGTCTCGATACCTCTAATGGGTGGAAGCCCACTAGGTATGTCCTCTGTCAGTACATCACTGTAATCCTGCAAAGAGATGAAATAGACACAGGAAGCAAAGGGTTAGTGTTAGTAAAATAAATATGATGCTCTTTATAGACTAACAATAGCATGAGCTTGCTAGCCTTGAATGCTTCCTCGTTTCACCCTCACCCATGTAGAAACCCTTTTTAACTCTCCCTTTTGTTTCCCCCTCACGTTCACTCACACTCCCCTTGGAACTCCCACGACTTTGGCCTTATTTTTCTCACCAGATACGTCACTCTCACTAGTCTCACCCAAGGGTGGTGTTTCCCTTCGCTCTCTCTTTGTCACGCTCAAGTTGCAACTTAACCTGGTCTTCATGGACTTGTGCAGGTGTAAGTGGGTATAATGTAATGGGTTTTCCTTTATGCTGAAAAGAGTATTTATTC
This sequence comes from Zanthoxylum bungeanum, assembly GCA_019454045.1. Classification (NCBI taxonomy): domain Eukaryota; kingdom Viridiplantae; phylum Streptophyta; class Magnoliopsida; order Sapindales; family Rutaceae; genus Zanthoxylum; species Zanthoxylum bungeanum. Next base: position 3,848 of record SKCR01051015.1, on the reverse strand, counting down.
TTAAACCCATCATGAATAACCTTCTTATCAAACTGCCACGGTCTACCCAAAAGAATATGTCCTGCATGCATCGGTATCACATCACATAGGACATCATCTGTGTATGTCCTTCTTAGGTTCTGATTTCAGAGGCTGGTTTTCAAAGCCTGATTTCAGAGTCTGATGAGGGTCTGAATCCAGGGTCTGAAGTCAGAGGCTGCTGGTCAGTGTCTGATTTCAGGGGTCTGAATTCAGAGGCTAATTTTCAGAGGTTACTGGTCAGGGTCTGAATTCAGAGGTTACTAGTCTGGGTCTGATTTCAGAGGCTAAGTTTCAGGGTCTGATCTCAGAGGCTAATTTTCAGAGGTTACTGGTCAGGGTCTGATCTCATAGTCTGATTCAATGGATAAGTTTCAAGGTCTGAACTCAGAGTCTGATTTCAGAGGCAGATTTCAAAGGTTACGTTTTAGGTCTGATTTCAGACTTCACTAGGGTTTAGAAACAAAACACACAGCCGCCAAGAACATGCTTATTTCTTAAACATATGCTAAAGAACAGAATGACTATGACGAACTGATAGGAAGAACAGAACAGAAGCCCAGAACTGGAAAAAGATAAAAGATGAACTGATATGCAGAGCAACAAAACAGATCCAGAATATGCTTCACAACAAAACCAGATCCAGAATATGAAAAAAAACAAAACAGAAACAAGATCCAACAAGAACTGAAACGAAAATAACAAAGAACAAATAAAAAACAGAATCAAACAAAAGGAAAGATAGAAAAATCAGACCTTGGAACCCTGAGCTCTAGATACCAAATGACAAGAAACCCACTTAGATTCGAAATCCAAGTAAACCCCAAGCAACGGACAGAACCCCAAGAACCGCGAATTTGATTTTGTAGGAACAAAACCCTTCCAAGGCCACAAAGAAGACCCACAAAGAACTTGCCCTTGAGAACCCTTAAGATGAATCCTTGTAGTGTTTTTGCTAGCAAATGGAGACGCCACTAAGTTTGCCAAACTTAGATAAGTCGATTCAAACTTGAAAAGGGGAATCCCTCCCTTACAAGAATTCGGCCATAGCCAAAGCTTTAAGCTTTTGAGTTTATAAATTTCGTTGGTTCCTCAAAATGAAGAAGAAAGTAAGCTTAAATAGTGTTACAAAAAGAAACCCTAAAGGCATAAAGACAACAATGCCCCTAAAAACGAAATTACATAAATATCAAGTCTTTAAGTCTTCAAATGCCTAGGAAGCTTTATTCTAAACTGATTTGGGCCAAGTGAAATGGTTTTGGGCCCTTTCCATCGAAGCCCACATGCATCTCTATTTGTTTGTTGCAGTCGGCCATAAAACTCTGAACTAATCCCGCCATTGCTTCTCTAAGTCTTTTGGTCCTCTGCCTCGTAATTGGCCCTTCTGGCACTTGTAATGCGTCCTTTGGTTTGTTGTCGGCCTGGATCATGTCACAAAGAATAAGAAAATAAAGTTTAAATAGGTTACAAAGAGAAACCCTAAAGGTGTGAATTGACAAAAATGTCCCTAAAATGAAATTACCAAAAGACCTAAAAACTACCAAAGCTTTCACTCAAGCACATCCCCAAAAGTCTTTTCCCACCTAAGTAGCTTAAAACACTGATTAGAAACTAATCTAACTTAAGCTAATTTGAGGTGCTTACATCAGTAAATTGACGCGCTTACTCAATAAGTAAGATTCTAAGCATAATTAAGCCTAACGGCATAGTCAACCATGCTAATTACATCATAAATAAAGTCAACATGTCGAGCACAAATGACAAAAATGCCCTCATTTGGCCGAATTCAACATAGTCCCAAATTAGGTCAAAAGGGTGTTGGTGCTGAAGCTGCTCTGCTATGCTTCAGTCTGAGCTGATCTGGGTCAAATGAAATAGCTTGGGGACCTCTCTGGTTATGCCTATATGTGTCTCTAGTGTGCACTTGACTTGGTTGTTGCAACTGATGAGATTGGACATGTTGGCAACTGCATGGATTCATCCAAGTTATTAGCTGCATCCTATAATGTCTCTGGTGTGGTTGGACTCATGTCATTCCCTCCTTGTTGAAAAGGATTTGACCTCAAATCTGAACCTGCATCAAAATGAGTTAAGTCAGAAACATTAAAAGTAGCAGATACGTTGTACTTACCTTGCAAATCCAGCTTATATGCATTGTCATTGTTCCTTTCCAAGACTTGAAAAGGTCCATCTCCTCTCGATTGTAGCTTGGTTCTTTTCCTCTTGCATATAAAGCCACACCCAATTGTCGGGGTCAAACACAATGCATTGGAAACCTATTATTCTTACCAACTCTACCTTTCCCAGATGCATTCATGTCAAATGTTGTCCTTTGGATCGTGTCAGAAACCATAAATGCTTAACAATTGTCGCTATATTCCAAGTTTCCAAACTCTTAAATCACTATCTTGATGCTTCATAAATCACCAACTACATCTCCCCGTCCACCATAACCCCTCCAATCATAATTCCCTTGTATGCCATCATATGCACATTCACAATCAAACCGCATATCCCTCTTATCATGCCTTCTATCATGCCATGGCTGAAATCTCTTCTCCACATCATTAAGCTCCTCAAAATCATCAAACTCATTTTCAACATCAGTTTTATGACATGCATTAAAATGTGCTATCTTGCTAAACTTATCAACCATAACAAATATAGAATCTTTGCCCCTCTTGTCCTAGGCAAACCTAATGCAAAATCAATCGATATATCAACCCAATGTTCACTAGGCATAGGTAAAGTAGTATATAAACTATGAGGCATCAATTTAGATTTAGCCTGTTTACATGTTATACACATAACACAATACACTGAACATCATATTTCATTCTAGGCCAATAAAAGTGCTCATGCAAAACAGCTAATGTCTTACTAATACTAAAGTGCCCTATCAAACCACCCCCATGAGCTTCTTTCACAAGCAATTCACGCATATTACAAGTAGGAATACACAACTTGTTCTTCTTAAATAGAATCCATCATGTATATAGAAGTAGAACTTTCCAAATGAAGACTTTGTACATGTAACATAAATCTCAGCAAAATCAGAATTACATGCATAAAGTTCCATAATCAAGTCAAATCTCAACATTCTAGCATTCAAAGTAAGTAAAACATACCTGCGAGTTAATGATCAGCTGCTATGTTTTCCTTACCTTGCTTGTAACGTATGACATGATCCAAGCCACGTATAAAGCATCAAAGGACATGGCCTCAACATAATGGAGCCATTGCAAGTCATACCAGATGGACACACCAGCAATCTTGAAGTTAATTACATTTTGACAGATAAAGCCGATTCAAGCTTGACACCAAGTATTCGAGTTACACAAAGCTTAATGAACTTGAGACACAACATTTGGGCATTGTAACATGAAGCCCACGAAAATTTGGAGTTTTTGTGTGAATGAGATAATTTGATCATGGCTTTGAAAAACTTGTCACCTTTGTTGGATTTTTGTGAATTGTGTTGTTTTTCCTTTATTGACTTTTTGGCAAAGTTTTTGATTAAGTTTTTATTACTTTAGACTTTTATGGTAAGTTGTCTAGGTTGTTAAATGACTATTAAGGGGCCTTTAAGTAGCCATTAGTTAGCCATTAAGGATGTTGTGGTCTTGCATCCAATAGGGATTCTTTCATTGTAATATATATTATAACTTGTCTTCCTTAATGAAATAATCACCCATTTTCAAAATATTATTTCATTTGAAGGATTGGCCATAGCCAAAATTGCTTAAGGGAGGGATTCCCTTTATTTCATGCAATCGACTTATCTAAGGTGTGGCAACCTTAGTAGCGTCTCGTGCTAGCAGAACACTAGA
>SKCR01051014.1:0-37709 GCA_019454045.1 Zanthoxylum bungeanum | reverse complement strand
TTTGATCGGATTTTGAAGACGATGAACACAAAAATTTGCTCTCTTGAATTCGGCCAATGTACTCATTTTTGTTTGAGATCTTCAAGCTCCAAGCTTTGATCTTTTGATTCCAAGCTCAAGGGAGAAGTTTCTCTATCACCTTTGAATGATACTTCAAGTGCTAGCTTAAGAAATATTTGCTACAAATTTTTCTATCCACCAAGGGAGGCTCACGGCTTTGTGAGGTTTGGGGGAGAGAGAGAGAGTTTTTCTTTTGTTTGATTTTATTTTCCAAAAACAATAATGCAAAAAGTGTTACCAAAATTTGGTAAAAGCTTTTCCAAAAAGCAAAACCAATTTTGGAGCAAAAATGGCATTCAATGCCCTCAACAACCACCATCATGAATAGTGACTGGTTGTCAATCACCAAAAGGTGACTTGACATCCATCACTAAAGTGACATGCGATGTGACGAGCGATGTGACTTGTGGCCGCAGTTGATTCAAAATTAGAGTGGCTCGCAAACACATTCCGGGCTCAGGTTCGTTAATTCCGAATTAACGAATTTTTCGTTGCGACGTAATTAAATCAAATTTAATTAAAAATAATGCCAAGCAAAATTACTATTCACATCGCTAGTGTAGGACACAGAAACTGGGCGACGCATGTTGTTCCGGGCTCGCGGCCCGGTTGGGAGTACGGAGTAGCCCACATGGGACTAAACCGGAGAATAAAAGAGTCGCCACCCGGTGTGAACCGGAAAATGATTTAAGGCCGCACTCACCCCTCGCAAGGGAAGACCTCAAACCGTTGGGTTCAGAATGGTCCCTTACTTATGTCGTTTGTAATGAATGGATTTGCGCAATATTAACCAAGTCTACTCAACATACATAGTCTAAATTCTTATAAAGCCAAAATCTAGGTTTGCATGCTTCAAAAGTAAACTTTCATAACGGCAAACATTCGGCATCACACATTAAACATGTTACATAAATAGTAATCTAAACATGCCATAACTTAAATTCCTAATACGAAAGGTAAATAACTAAGTCATGCTAAAAGTAAAACAACATTCTAATGGCCTAATCATGCTCAAATACAAGTTGGTGAAATGAAATACATGAATCTTTCAAGTGGTACGGGGCATTGTATCCCGAGTGCAAACCATAATACCGTCCATTCGGATTCGGCTATGGAATTTATGTCCGGGTTTCCATCCAATATACCACAAGAAAGAACACATATTCCATTCACCCGAAATCACATCATATACTAAGTCATAGTTCTCATGCGAAGAAAAGTAAGTTACATGCTTTTCTAAGTTACCAATTTACACAACTTAAATTAGATAACATGCTAATTATTTATTCATGCTAGATACCATAAAACACATTTTCTAAATCATTATTTCATGTGAATAAATTCCAACAACATGTTAAACTAATTATTCATGCTAAACATATTCCTAAGTCATTATTTCATGTGAACAAATTCCAACAACATGCTAATCTAATTATTCATGCTAAACATTATAAAACACATTTCCTAAATCATTATTTCATGTGAATAAATTCCATAATATAAACCCTCAGGTCTAACCTTTTGTGTCGTTTTTTCGGAGGTACGTTACACGGCCGTCGGAAGGGCTAAGACACCGTGACTCCTCCGGTTCGCTGGTTCGATGTTTTCCTTCGTTGTTTCGCTGTTTTGTTCGCTGTTTCCACTCCGTTTCGTGGCGATTCAGGTCACCACACTTAGCTCACTGGTTGGCAGTGGATTTGAGGTTGTTTTGGTAATTTTTGAGGGCAGTGGGCTGTTGTTCTTGAGGGGACTAAATGAGGCAGTGAAGAGTGCTAGTTGAGGCAGTTTTTGAAGGTGTTTGGGCGTGAACTGCAAGGGGAAAAATGAGGGCTGTGTGGTGAGGTATTTTCGTGAAATGAGGGCTGGTTAGGGAGGCAGTTTAGGCGTGTATTTCAGGTCTATAATGGGGCAATTAGGGGCGTGAACTTCAGGTCTAAAATGAGGGTAATAGGCGTGGTTTATAGGGCTGAGTAAGGGGCTGTTTCTGGGGCTGAATTGAGGCTAATTGGCTTGAAGAATAGAGGCAATAAGGAGCTGACTTGGACGTTGGTTTGAGGGCAGAATGGAAGTAGTCTTGGCGTGTGTTTTGGGGCTGAAGTGAGGGCTGATTTGGGCGCAAGTTGAGAGGCAGTGAGGGGCTGATTCAGAGGCAGTTGAGGGCGTGAACTTGGTGCTGAATGAGGGCTTAATGGGGCGCTGAACTGGGCAGTGGAGGAAGGTTGGACCAGGCGTGTTTAAAAGGCTGAAATAGGAGGCAGTCTTGGCGTGAGATGAAGGGGCTGAAGTGAGCTGATTATCAAAGGCAGAAGTGAGGCAGTGTGCACTGGTGATGAGGGGCTGAATGGAAGCTAATCCAGAGGCAGTGTGCGTGAGGATGAGGGCTGTGATGGATGGGCAGTGGAAGATAGGCTTTGGGCGTGACTTATAGAGGGAATGAGGGGCTGTTTTGTGTTCTCCAAATGCTTAGTGTTTGCTTAATGTGCTCTAGGTGTTTCAAAGGAAGAAAATGGTAGTTTATATAGGCAAATGGGAGAGCATTGATGAGGTAGGCCAAGTGATGGTGAAGGGTAATTAATTTTGGTGACTTGCTTTGTGGAAAGTTGATGGATTATTGTGATCTTTGTTGACAATAAAAGAAAGGTGATTTGAAAATGAAGAAAAGGGGATTAGTTGTCATAGGCGTGGGGTTTAGGCTTAAATGGTGTGGGGTTAGTTCAATAAATGGCTTGGAAAGTTGGTGTCAAGGTAAAAGTGAGGTCAAAGGTGTAAAACAAGTTTGGTAGAAGGGTAAATCATGTTTGAATAGTGGATGGAGGGGTGAATTTGTTGTCTTGGGCGTGGGCTTCATGGTTGGTGGGCTTGGTGTTTGATTTGTTTTGGTTTCATGGGCTTTGGATGTGGGTTTCGGTGTCTAGGTGAGCTTAGAGTGGTTTGCGGGGATTTCGGGCCAAGGAAATGCCTTGAAACGAAGATTCAACAAGCGAATTTCAACGAATTAAAACCAATGATGTGTCAATTATTGACTTCTCCTTTCCGACGACCGTTTTTCGCGACTTCCACGACTTAAAGGTAGTGCCTCCTTACGAGACTCATCATCGAGCCGGTATGCAAAAATGCAATGCCTACAGTCGCCCCCACTTTGATGGGACTTGTTCAGTGTGTGACAATGACAATCCTATCAAAGTATGTGCAATGCATTTTTACTTAGCTGGCTCGCCAGCTGCCACATGGTCTGCCTGCTGTGTTAAGTTGATGGTGCTAAGCCCCGTACCTAGGGCGTCGCGGTTGCGTCTCCGTATCTAGAGTGCCGCAGTGATGATGCTAACCCCGTACCTAGGGTGTCGCAGTGACGCCTCCGTACCTAGAGAGCCACATATGTCTGAATACTAACCCCGTACCTAGGGTGTCGCAGCGACGCCTCCATACCTAAAGAGCCACAGATGTCTGAATGCTAACCCTGTACCTAGGGTGTCGCAGTGACGCCTCCGTACCTAGAGAGCCACAGATGTCTGAATGCTAACCTCGTACCTAGGGTGTCGCAGTGACGCCTCCATATTTAGAGAGCCACAAATGTCTGAATGCTAACCCCGTACCTAGGGTGTCGCAGTGACGCCTCCGTACCTAGAGAGCCACAGATGTCTGAATGCTAACCCCGTACCTAGGGTGTTGTAGTGATGCCTCCGTACCTAGAGAGCCACAGATGTCTGAATGCTAACCCTGTACCTAGGGTGTCGCAGTGACGCCTCCGTACCTAGAGAGCCACATATGTCTGAATGCTAACCCCGTACCTAGGGTGTCGCAGTGACGCCTCCATACCTGGAGAGCCACAGATGTCTGAATGCTAACCCCGTACCTAGGGTGTCGCAGTGACGCCTCCGTACCTAGAGAGCCACAGATGTCTGAATGCTAACCCCGTACCTAGGGTGTCGCAGTGACGCCTCCGTACCTAGAGAGCCACAGATGTCTGAATGCTAACCTCGTACCTAGGGTTTTGTAGTGACGCCTCCGTACCTAGAGAGCCACATATGTCTGAATGCTAACCCCGTACCTAGGGTGTCGCAGTGACGCCTCCATACCTGGAGAGCCACAGATGTCTGAATGCTAACCCCGTACCTAGGGTGTCGCAGTGACGCCTCCGTACCTAGAGAGCCACAGATGTCTGAATGCTAACCCCGTACCTAGGGTGTCACAGTGACTCCTCCGTGCCTAGAGAGCCACAGAGTTGATCTGATTGTGCCGTACCTGGCGCGCTAAACCTCATACTCAAGGTGTCGCTGAAATGTCTCCATACCCGGAGTGCCGTACCTGGCAAAACTGATCTGATATATCCATACCCGGAGTGCCGTACCTGGCTGAACTGATCTGATATCTCCATAACCGGAGTGTCGTACCTGGCTGAACTGATCTGATATCTAAACCAATGTGGGCCTCGCCCCCAGAATGCCATACCTGGCAGAACTGATATTGAACTAATGTGGGCCTCGCCCCCGGAATGCCATACCCGGCAATACTGATACTAATGCCAATGTTATGCTTCATTTTCTCTCGCGAGATGATCTTTGATAGCTAGATATATTTTCGTCCTCAACGGGTGCTTCAAGTCGAAGCGAGAGAATCTTTAAAGTACTTGATATGCTCAACACCGATCGTCTGAATATGTGATCTGAACTAGACTTCTAGTGTGTGTGTGCCAAGGCTCTTTCACAGCTTTTTCCTCAAGTTAGCCAACTCGATGATTTCGCTTCGGAGAATCGAACCAGTGGGTCTAACCAACCTGGATATCTTAATCACATTCCGTGATTACTTCGGCATACTTAACATGATATAGTCTTTTGCACTTGGCTTTTGTCTTTTTTTTTTTCTCTTTTCTTTTTCTTGACACGCCTACCCTTTAAGGTAGCATTTCTCCTCATGGTGGTCCTAATACTCTCCCATGGATATCTTCACGCTTATTGGTTATAGGCGGTTTATTTTTTTATTTTTCTTTTTTATAGAGACTTTTCTTCTATTTCTGACCATATCATATATCGTAGCTTACGTAAACCAGAGTGGAGATCCAAGCAAACGGTCATTCACCGATCCACCATCTCTTCACCTAGTCATCTCATTAACCACTCAGGCTTCCACCATCGAGATCCCGTATTCAAGTGCTCACCACAGGAGGCTTCACCGAATATTCTCTGATTTTGTCGAAAGCTGCTTGACACTGCTCATTCCACTTCACTAGCTGGTCCTTTCTCAATAGTTTGAAAATAGGCTCACATACCGACGTCAACTTGGCAATGAACCTACTGATGTACTGGATTTTCCCCAGGAATGCTCTGACTTCTTTCTCCGTCTTCGGTGCTGACATCTCTGTAATAGCCTTGATTTTTTCAGGATCCACTTCTATTCCACCCATTCCCACTGTATGGCCTAGCAACTTACCCGACGTCACTCCGAATACACACTTCTTGGGATTCAACCGCAAGTTATACTTGTCGACTCGTTCAAGGAACTTCTCCAATGCTTCTATATGCCCTCCTCTCATTTCTGACTTTACCATCATGTCATCCACATACACTTCAATCTCTTTGTGCATCAAATCGTGGAATAATGTAGTGGCCATCCGTTGATAAGTAGCTCCCGTATTCTTGAGCCCAAATGGCATCACCTTGTAGCGGTAAGTACCCCATTCAGTGACAAATGCAGTCTTATGCTTATCTTCTTCAGCCATGAGAACCTGATTATATCCTGAAAATCCATCTGCAAATGAATACATAGCAGATAAGGCCGCACTATCGACCAGTACATCTATATGCGGCAGAGGAAAATCATCATTTGGGCAAGCCTTGTTGAGATCTCTGTAATCCACGCACATTCTAACTTTCCCATCTTTCTTCGGTACTGGCACAATTTTTGCCAACCACTCAGGATAATTCATTACTTCTAAGAATCCCACATCTATCTGCTTCTTGACTTCTTCTCTGACTTTCTCGGCCCATTCAGGTCTCATTCTTCGCAGTTTCTGTTTCAACGAATTAAAACCAATGATGTGTCAATTATTGACTTCTCCTTTCCGACGACCGTTTTCCGCGACTTCCACGACTTAAAGGTAGTGCCTCCTTACGAGACACATCATCGGGCCGGTATGCAAAAATGCAATGCCTACAGCTAGCGAATTAATTCTTAATTAATTCGTTAGCCCGAATTAAAATCCAATTTTAATTCCGCGTCAAAATCTAATTTCGTTTAATATATCGAATATATTACTTTAACGATTAATTCCAAATTAATCGTTCTCTCTCCTCAAATAGTATTTTATCCCAGATAAAATCTCTCCGTAATTAATCCCAGATTAATTAAGTTCGAATCATTCATCATCGGTGAATCTTCGGGAAGAGACCCAAGAGATCCCTGGATATGTTGGCAGTAAATCCGGTCGTCGGACTATCTGAACACGTACGTACCTCGTACTACATTTTTACCGATTTACGAGACATGGTTAGCTTCTAGCAAAACATCGTGCCTACCCAATTCTCCAGAAATATCCTTACAGGAATATGTGATCTATATCAGGCGTAGTATACGTAGTATAGCGTATTTCGATCCAATATCGGATGTCACGTGCTAGGCCTGGGGCTGAAATTGTGTCTGCCCCGTATGAAGCACATATCGGATCTCTAGTAACTAGTCTCTATAATCGGATAAACATGACCTAGTCATAATATCCCGATAGCTGCAGCATATAAGAGAACGAGTTCTGTATCCTACGTGATCATCATCTCCACTATTACTGGATGGATACTTCCATCTCGACATCACACCCAATACACTACGATTCTCAATATACCCAGAAGAGGCGTACACAGAACCTGTTAAAGCCCTGGACGACCAAAACCAAAGTACATTGATTATCGCAAGTATTAGCGGTACAAGTCTTAGGTTAAGACCAAATACACCTACCCTGATTCGGACTTCCATAGACACATAGTAATACTACCAATGGAATTCCGAGGGGTCTATCCAGAGCGAAGCTGTTTCCCGTACCATCGGTAAAACACAACCTCCTACTACACTTGCATGAGTATCCTATACCCAAATATATGAGAACTATGCCGTTATGCCCTCACAACGCGCACAAGTGTAATACTAGTCTATTCCGCATTATCGATGTCCAATCTCGATAATACTACGACTAGGGATATTTAATGATTAAACCATTATGGATTGATATTGTCTCATATCTTATAATCCGGAACTAATCATAAGGACTTTTATCATTTATATATATAAGTAATCAAATTACAAAATGATAAAATGCAATTTCCATTGCTACATAATTAATTTGTACAAAAACCACAATGTCTTTTACAAATAGTGACATTATGGGTCATAATTGTCTAACAAGATCTTAGAAGCACGAATTGCAAAAGAAGCTCTTTCACTCATGTATGTCAGAGAGTACATCTATCGAGCACTAGGTGTCGCAGATGATTGTTGACATCGATCAGCTGGGTTAGCTGGGCATTACCTACGTGGCCGGGACTACCAAATATTTGATCTTATAGTCTCTACCCGAAAGCTGGGGCAAGTTCATTGTGAACCAGGAGTAAACTCTTGGAGAGTTGACGGCTATGCTCAATGAGGCAGAGCCAGAGCTTCTGAAAGGGGAAAATGCAAAATCATCACAGTCTTCTGTGAAGACAAATGACATATCCCAAGATGTCTGCCTAAACTGTGGCAAACGGGGTCACTAGAAACGTGACTGTCGTATGGACAAGGCAGATGTGAAGGAAGAGAAGACGGGTAAGGCTCCGACTTCAAGTATGTTTGTCATAAACATGTTCACTATTAGTTTCAAACTTGGATTTTGATACTAGATGTAGTACATAGATATGTACTGATGTGCAGAATCTGCTGATGAGCAGGATACTGACTTCAGTTGAGATCGACCTACGAGTTGGAAACGGGACGAGAGTCACTGTTTTAACCGTAGAAACCTAAGTTTAGGAACTACCCTCAGGAAATGTACTTAAATTAGGAAACTGTTATAATATACCTAGTTTGACTAGAAACATTATCTCTATATCAGAGTATAACTCGTTGCGGGTATACCTTTATATTCTAGAACACTAAAGTGTTTTATTTTATAAAGATGATATTGAGATAAACACATTAGAAATGAATCTCGAACATATAACATGACAAACAAATAGCTCAAACTGAATAAATCAGTTGAGACTTAAAAGTGGCATTGTTTCTGGGACACATAAACAAGACTCGTATATCCACACTTTCGAAGAGTGGGTACTAGGACATATTTGATTCTATTCAAATAATGTCTACGAATCTAGTTTATTAGGCAAAGTGACTAAAACACTTTTTACTTGGTAAGAGTACAAATGCCACCGATCTGTTAGCCCTCGTTCATAGTGACGTAAGTGGGCCCAAGTCTAGCTAGGCTAGAGGTGGATATGAACACTTCGTAACCCTTACGGATGTGGCATCGCGTTATGGTTATGTTTTTCTTGTGAAACACAAATCGAAAACTTTTGATAAATTCAAAGAGTTTCGACACGAAGTAGACAGATAGACCGGCTAAGGTATTAAACCGTCACGGTTAGACCATGGTGGAAAATACTAAAGCAATAAGTTTCTCAATTATTTGAAAGAGTATAGTATTCTTTCATAGTGGACTCCTCCCAGAACAGCTAAATTTGAGAGATGTGTCCAAACGGAGAAACCAAATTTTGTTAGACATAATAAGGTTAATTATGAGTCGCTCTGAGCTACCATTTTCCTTCTAAGGATACGCATTAATCAGTGCAAAACTTATTTTGAATAACGTTCCATGAAAATCTGTTAGATAGACTTCATATTAGATATGAACATGAAAGAAACCGGGTTTTCTCATTCCTGAAGATTTGGGAATGCTGGGCATATGTTTGGATGATACCAAACTAGAACCCAAATCGGATAATTGTTGGACAATTATGACCCATATCATCACTATTTGTACAGAACATGGTGTTGTTGTACAAATTAACTATGTGACAAAGGAAATTGCTTTTTTATCATTTGTAATTGGATTACCAAGATATATAAATGATAAAAGTCCATATGATTAGTTCCGGATTGATAAGATATGAGACATTATCAAACCATGAAGGTTTAATCATTAAAACATCTCTAGTCGTAGTATTATCGAGATTGGACATCGATAATGCGGAATAGACTAGTATTGCACTTGTGCGTGTTATGAGAGAATAATGGCATAGTTCTCATATATTTGGGTATTGGATACTCATGCAAGTGTAATAGGAGGTTGTGTTTACCGATGGTACGGAAACAACCTCGCTTTGGATAGACCCCTCAGAATTCCATTGGTAGTATGACTATGTGTCTATGGAAGTCCGAATCAGGGTAGGCGTATTTGATCATAACCTGAGACTTACACCGCTAATACTTGCGACAATCAATATACTTTGGTTTTGGTCGTCTAGGGCTTTAACAGGTTCTGTGTACGCCTCTTTTGGGTTTATTAGAATCGTAGTATATTGGGTGTGATGTCAAGATGGAAGTATCACTCTAGTCATATGGAGATGATGGTTACGTAGGATACGGAACTAGTACTCTTTAGTACTGCAGTCATCGGGATAATATGACTAGGTCATGATTATCCGATTATAGAGACTAGTTACCAGAGATCCGACATGTGCTTCTAATGGGGCAGATACAATTCCAGCCCCAGACCTAGCACTTGACATCCGATACTGGATCGCAATACGTAATACTACGTATACTACGCCTGATATAGATTACATATTCCTTTAAGAATATTTCTGGAGAATTGGGTAGGCACGGTGCTTTGCTAGAAGCCAACCATATCTTGTAAATTGGTAAAAACGTAGTACTAGGTACGTACGTGTTCGGATAGTCCGACGACCGGATTTACTGTCAACATATCCGAGGATCTCATGGGTCGCTTCCCGAAGATTCACCGATGACGTATGACTCGCACATAATTAATCTGGGATTAATTATAAGAGAGAGAAAATTAATCTAGGATTAATTACGGAGATATTTTATCTGGGATAAAATATTATTTAAAGAGTGAGAATGATTAATTTGGAATTAATCGATAAAATAATATATTAGATATATTAAACGAAATTGGATTTCAACGCGGAATTAAAATTAGATTTTAATTCGGGCGAACGAGTTAATTTAGAATTAATTCACTAGCGATGTGAATAGTAATTTTGCTAGGCATAATTATTTAATTAAATTTGATTTAATTACGTCGCAACGGAAAATTCGTTAATTCGGAATTAGCGAACCCGAGCCTGGGAGTGTTTGCATGCCCACTCGCATTTCGAATCAAGTGGGGCCCACAAGTCACATCACGCGTCACATCACTAGTCATTCAAGCGATGGATGTCTTGTCACCTTTTTGGTGATTGACACCTTGTCATCATTGATTGATGGAAGTGGTTGAAAAGGCTTTAATTGCCTTGTACCACTTTTTGGAAAGTGAAAGTTGTATTAGATTTTGGAAATTAAAAACAACACAACTCATCTTCTTCCTCTCTCTCCCATTTTTCGGCCTTGGAGCTAATTTTTTTCTCTCTTTCTCCTTCAATGTCGAGAGCAACAAGGAAAAGTTTAGGGGAATTTTGTTGTAATTTCCTCCAATGCTAGCACATAAAGGGTCATAACAAAGGTGATAGGGAAACCCATTCATGAGCATGGAATCCTTCATCAAAGCTTGGAGCTTGAAGACAACTCAAGGAGCACACAAAGAGGGGTTGACCGAATCCATGAAGCACCAAAAAGAAGCCTTGGCCGAATGCTTCAAGGAATTTTTGTTGTTCTTCGCATTCCAAAAGCCGATCAAAGTGAGTATTCCACAACTTTACTTTAATGTATTCACATGTTTCATAGCTTAATTTGATCTTGGGATAACCTAGTAAACCCAACAATGGTATCAAGAGCCTTTATTAAGCATGAAATTGATTTAGGGTAAAATTTGGGTAAAATTGATTTCAGCATGATTTAATGAAATTTATTGTTTTAATATGCTTTAATGATGATAACTTGGAGTTATGCATGATCAATTTGATGAAAATTAAATTGGATTAATTTTCCCCCCAATTTTTGGCTTGGCCGAATGGTGTGTATGCCCTAATGTCATGGTATTTTTTATTTTTTTGATCATTGGATGAGTTGAAAGACTTGGGAAATGTTGATTTGAGATTCAATTGGATTGAAATCAGAATTGGACAATAAACCCTAAATTTCCGTGACCAATTAGCATGGAAATGGGATTGATTTTGCTTCAATTATGTTGGACATGAATCGATAATTAGAAAGCATGATTAATTAGTGTAATTGGTATTTTGGAAATGTTAATTTGACTTATTAATTATGGCTAATGCACTTTAGTTAATTTAATTGTGATACTTGGAATATTGTGATTAAATTAATTGGGCTAAATTTGGAATTGGGCGTATAAAGTTGTATTTGGGCTTAATGCGCTTGGTTGGGCCAAGTTTGGTTTAGGTTAATTGGTTGGATCCAATTGGGCCTAAAACCATTTCCATAAAGTCCAAATATGATTTAATGGCCCTTTAAAATTTTAATTGGGCCTAAATTGATTTTTGGCAAAAGGGTGATTCCTTATTGGGCTTTGGTTGCCAAAGTCCATGCCTTATAAATTAATTGAAAGTCCATTGGACTTTAATTAAATTGACATTGGATGTTAATTGGGCTTTGAGACCCATAAAGATTAGATTTAGAATCTAAGTCGCAAAGGCTCATTAATAAAGTGTAATTATTTAATTTGCAATTAAATAAAGAATTAGTATTAAATACAAATTAAATTGAATTTAATATTGTAGTTTGATATAATTCAAGAATTCGAACTTTGAGTACTTATTCTTAAAACGAGTTTGACTCGCGCAAATCAAATCGTTGTTTGAACATTGGATGGTCATTAATTTCAAATTAATTAATTGGATTAGATTGATTGATAACATGCTTTGTGTGAATACATGGATGTTATGTATGAATAATGTATATCGGATGGATATTAGATGTGTGAGGGCAATTTTGGAATTGTTGTAATAAATTTTGAATTTATTAAATTGGACCTGCGTGTCCAGCCTATTACCTCTTGACTCTTAGTATTTCTCTTCTCACCCATTCCCCTCAATGTAAATGAGGTTTCTGTAGAAGTGTTATGTAATTGGGTAGAAGTAAGATTTGTGCTAGCGGGAGAGAGGAAAGAGAGTGATTTGTTCTAGGAATAAAATATTTTAAATATCCATCAGCATATCATTATTAATTTATTTATCGCGCCTTATTATGCTTTTAGAATGCATGTTTAAGGGTGTATGATGAGACCTAATTAAAGATAATTAATTGGTTGCCAATTACGTGAAAAACCCTCAATAAATATTAAACGTTTTTCCTTCCATTGAATGATTCATTCTCAAGATCCAAGATTGGCACTGGTTTGTTGGCCAAAGTCAAGACCTTTGGCCATCACGGATGTGTTTGAATCATGAAGGCTTTGTTCCATATCGCATGTCTTGTCCAAGTTATGATTTGTTTTCCAAAGTCAAGATCACTTCTTGTCCATCGACATCGATTACGAAGCTTTCCAAGGTCAATGGGTCTCGTTTAACTGGAATCATTAAATTTGTTGTGCCAAAGCCAAGACTTAATTGATTCAGAGGAAAAATGTTAGGCAATATATTGGATATATTGGCATATATTAGATATATGTTTCGGACTTGGATGTCCACCTACTGGATCTAGGAATTGGATGAGATCCAATTGATCTTAGATAGTTAAATATCATACAATTTGTTGGCCAAAGTCAAGGTTGTGTGTTATTTAACGGGATCCTAGCCCACTAGGAAACAAGGTTTCCCGAGTACTAACCAGAGGGTTAGAGGCTCGCCGAAAAAAGTGGGAGGTAATTATTAAATTTGCAAATTCGTTTAGATAATTGCCAATACGCTCTCATTTCAATTTTTTGTCATTAATCGAATAAATATTAGTTGGACTAATATCGTTGTTTTAATTAAACAGTTGGACTGTATTCAAACTACTTCAAATAATAGTTGATTATATAATTGGATTATAGTGATCAATATACTTGAATTTAACCAATCAAATTATAGTTGATTATATAGTTAGACTATAGTAATCATTATATTTAATTGTACCCAAAATCGTTGATTGGATAGTTGGACTATAGCAATCAAGATAACTGAAATATTAGTGTTTAAAACATAATCTTGGGAGAAAATGTCATTAAACGGCTTTAATTTTCAAATTGGGAATAAAACTTCAGGATAGTCCTGGAAACTAAGAAGTTACTCTATTTGATAGAGCAACCTCTTGGGTCTAAGCCCGGAGTTGAGCAAATAGTAGAACATGATCTTTGGAAGATTCATGTGATGATAACTTTAGTGCTCAATCCATTATGCTTACCGCAATGACACTTTAATTCCATCATCAAAATTAAGGATTAGATCATTGTACCTTGATGATGAAATTAAAGATCTTCATAGATTTATTCTTAGATCTTAGAAGTACAAATTGAAAAAAAAGCTTTTTAGCTCGTGTATGTCAGAGGGTACATCTATCGAGCACTAGGTGTCACAGATGATTGCTAACTTCGACCAGCTAGGTTAGCTAGGCATTACCTACGTGGCCGAGACTACCAAAGATTTGATCTTATAGTCTCTACCCGAAAGCTGGGGCAGGTTCATTGTGAATCAAGAATAAACTCTTGGAGAGTTGATGGCTATGCTCTAGGAGGCACAACCAGAGCTTCTAAAAGGGGCAAAGGCAAAATCATCACAGTCTTCTAGGAAGACAAAAGGACATATCCCAAGATGTCTGCCTAAACTGTGGCAAATGGGGTCACTAAAGCGTGACAGCCGTATGGCCAAGGCAGACATGAAGGAATTGAAGGCGGGGCAAGGCTCCAGCTTCAAGTATGTTTGTCATAAAAATGTTCGCTATGAGTTTCAAAATTGGATTTTTGATACTAAATGTGGTACATAATATATGTACTGATGTGCAGAATTTGCTGATTAGCAGGAAAATGACTTCAGTTGAGATTTATCTGCGAATCAGAAACGGGACGAGAGTCGCTGTTTTAACCATAGAGGCCTAAGTTTAAGAACTACCTTCGGGTGTGTACTTAAATTAGGAAACTGTTATAATGTAACTAGTTTGACTAGAAACATTATCTCTATATCGGAGTTAATCCGTTGTGGATATACCTTTATATTCTAGAACACTAAAATGTTTCATTTTATAAAGAAGATATTGAGATAAACACATTAGATGTGAATAACAGTATTTATATTTAGAATATAAATGAATCTCAAACGTATGACATGACAAACAAATAACTCAAACTGAATTAATCAGATGAGACTTATTTGTGGCATTGTTGTCTGGGACACATTAACAACTCGTATATCCACACTTTCGAAGAGTGGATACTAGGACAGATTTGATTCTAATCAAATGATGTCTACGAATCTAGTTTATTAGGCAAAGTGTCTAAAACACTTTTTACTTGGTAAAAGTACAAGTGCCACCGATCTGTTAGCCCTCGTTCATTGTGACGTAAGTCGGCCCATATCTAGCTAGGATGGAGGTGGATATGAATACTTCGTAACCTTTACAGATGTGGCATCGCGTTATGGTTATGTGTTTCTTGTAAAACACGAATCAGAAACTTTTGACAAATTCAAAGAGTTTCGACACGAAGTAGACACACAGATCGGCTAGAGTATTAAAACATCACGATTGGACCGTGATGAAAATACTTAAAAAATAAGTTTCTCAAATACTTGAAAGATTATAGTATTCTTTCAATGTGGACTCCTCCCGGAACACCTCAATTGAGCGTGTGTCCGAACGGAGGAAACCAAACCTTGTTGGACATAGTAAATTAATCAATCATGAGTCGCTCTGAGCTACCATTTTCCTTCTAGGGATACGCATTAAATAGTGCAAAACTTATTTTGAATAAGGTTCCATGAAAATCTATTTTACAGACTTCATATTAGATATGAACAGGAAAGAAACTGGGTTTTCTCGTTCCTGAAGATTTGGGTATGCTAGGCATATGTTTGGATGATACCAAACTAGAACCCAAATCGGATAAGTGCCTAATTTGTAGGTTATCCTAGGGAAACCAAAGTATAGTACTTATACAACTCACTAGAGAACAATGTAATTGTTGCTTACCATGCGGTTATCCTAAAAGGAATACCTTTATGCAATGGTAAGTGGGAGGAAAGTAAAACTCGATGAAAATCAGAGTAATACTGTTCAAGGCATCGATTCCTTAATGGAACACAAACAGTTCATCAGGGATGAGATTGTACCGCAAACTTCGAATACACAAGAACCGCACAAGTCGGAGAGAGTCAGAAAATAACCTGAGAGGTATGGGTTTCTGATCTCACCTCATTAAGATGTCAATCTTATTGAGGAACACGAACTGACTACGTATGAGGAAGTGATACAAGGTATCGACTCCCCATTATGGCAAAGTGCCATGAAGTCCGAAATGGATTCCATGTATATCAACCAAGTTTAGACACTGGTTGATGTACCGGAAGGCATTGTGCCTATTGGTACTATATAAGTCTTCAATGAAGACATACATTGATGGCAATATACCAACGTGCAATGCTAGCCTTGTAGCGAAAAGGTATCGTTATCAATATTGTATCGATTAAGACAAAACCTTTTACTCATTGTCATGGTTAAATCCATTTGGATAATGCTTGCTCATGCTGCATGTTTAATTTATGAAATATGGCAGCTGAACGTCAAAACCGCTTTCCTTAAACGGAAACCTTTTGGAGGATGTTTACATCATCCTGACGGTTTTGTCATACCAAAACAAGCAAACAAGGTTTGCAAGTTAATTCGATCCATTTATGGATTGAAGCAAGAATTACGTTCTTGGAATCAGCGTTTTGATGTAATCATAATGGTATATGATTTAATTCAAAACAAAAATGATTCTTGTGTATATAAGGAGGTTAATGGGAGCACACTGACATTGATTGTCCTAAATAATGATGACATATCACTTTCATTGGAAATGATATTCCCATAATACAATCGGTGAAAGCTTGGCTTTCATGAAAAATCTCCGTAGAATACTTGGGAGAGACAACTTTTATTCTAGGAATAAAGATCTACTGGGATAGATCTAAAGGTTGTTGGCACTCTCTGATAACTCGTACATTGAAAGATATGTATGAGACCTGGTGTCTTATATGCTTTGAGCATATGGAGTCACAATCAGGCCAATCCAAGTGATAGTCACTGGATTGAAGTTAAGAACATCCTTAAGTATCTTAGATGAACTAAGGATGCTTTCTTATATATGGAGAAGGAGAACTTGAAGTGACTGGGTTCACTGTTGAAAGTTTCCTAAACGACAAAAACGACAATAAGTCGAATAAGAGTACTATATAGTTTGAATAACGGAATAGTGAGCTGGAAATCTTCCAAGCAAGATACTGTTGCCGAATAAACAACAAAATCGGAATATTGCTGCAGCTGAGGCAGCAATAGAAGAAATTTGGATCTATATAATCCTAATTAGATTAGGAATAGTTTGTTAGCAGCTGAGCTAGGCTACAGCACATGCTAAAGAATTAATGGTCTCATCAATGATCCAAGTATATATTTCAACTAATCATCTGATTCGTTCGGATCATACATCGTGGCGATGTGATGATCAAATAAATCACATCAGATGATAACATTACAAATCCGCTGACGAAAGCAGTTTCTCAGTAGAAGTTTGAGCGAACCGTACATAGTTCAAGTGTAGGACACTTGAGTGATTGGCTATAGGCCAAGTGGGAGATTGTTGGACAATTATGACCAATAACATCACTATTTGTACAGAACATGTGTTGTTGTACAAATTAACTATGTGACAAAGGAAATTGCTCTTTTATCATTTGTAATTGGATTACCAAGATATATAAATGATAAAAATCCATATGATTAGTTCCGGATTGATAAGATATAAGACAGTATCAATCCATGAAGGTTTAATCATTAAAACATCCCTAGTCGTAGTATTATCGAGATTGGACATCGATAATGCAGAATAGACTAGTATTGCACTTGTGCGTGTTATGGGAGCATAATGGCATAGTTCTCATATATTTGGGTATTGGATACTCATGCAAGTGTAATAGGAGGTTGTGTTTACCGATGGTACGGAAACAGCTTCGCTCTGGATAGACCCCTCGAAATTCCATTGGTAGTATGACTATGTGTCTATGGAAGTCCGAATCATTGTAGGTGTATTTGGTCTTAACCTGAGACTTGCACCGCTAATACTTGCGACAATCAATATGCTTTGGTTTTGGTCGTCCATGGCTTTAACCGGTTCTGAGTACGCCTCTACTGGGTATATTGAGAATCGTAGTATATTGGGTGTGATGTCAAGACGGAAGTATCACTCCAGTCATAGTGGAGATGATGTCACGTAGGATACGGAACTAGTACTCTTAAGTACTGCAGTCATCGGGATGATATGACTAGGTCATGTTCATCCGATTATAGAGACTAGTTACCAGACATCCGACATGTGCTTCGTACGGGGCAGACACAATTCCAGCCCCAAGCCTAGCACGTGACATCCGATACTGGATCGCAATACGCAATATTACGTATACGACGCCTGATTTAGATTACATATTCCTTTAAGAATATTTCTGGAGAATTGGGTAGGCACGTTGCTTTGCTAGAAGCCAACCATGTCTTGTAAATTGGTAAAAACGTAGTACTAGGTACGTACATGTTCGGATAGTCCGACGATCGGATTTACTGCCAACATATCTGAGGATCTCATGGGTCGCTTCTCGAAGATTCACCGATGACGTATGACTCGTACATAATTAATCTGGGATTAATTATAAGAGAGAAAATTAATCTAGGATTAATTATGGAGATATTTTATCTGAGATAAAATATTATTTAAAGAGAGAGAACGATTAATTTAGAATTAATCGATAAAATAATATATTCGATATATTAAACGAAATTGGATTTCAACGCGGAATTAAAATTAGATTTTAATTCGGGTGAATGAGTTAATTTAGAATTAATTCGTTAGCGACATGAATAGTAATTTTGCTAGGCATAATTATTTAATTAAATTTGATTTAATTACGTTGCAACAGAAAATTCGTTAATTCGGAATTAGCGAACCCGAGCCCGGGAGTATTTGAGGGCCCACTCGCATTTCGAATCAAGTGGGACCCACAAGTCACATCACGCGTCACATCACTAGTCATTCAAGTGATGGATGTCTTGTCACTTTTTTGGTGATTGACACCTTGTCATCATTGATTGATGGAAGTGGTTGAAAAGGCTTTAATTGCCTTGTACCACTTTTTGGAAAGTGAAAGTTGTATTAGATTTTGGAAATGAAAAACAACACAACTCATCTTCTTCCTCTCTCTCCTATTTTACGGCATTGGAGCCAATTTTTTCTCTCTTTCTCCTTCAATGCCGAGAGCAACATGGAAAAGTTTAGGGGAATTTTGTTGCAATTTTCTCCAATGCTAGCACATAAAGGGTCATAACAAAGGTAATAGGGAAACCCATTCAAGAGCATGGAATCCTTCATCAAAGCTTGGAGCTTGAAGACAACTCAAGAGCACACAAAGAGGGGTTGACCGAATCCATGGAGCACAAAAAAAAGCCTTGGCCGAATGCTTCAAGGAATTTTTGTTATTCTTTGAATCGCAAAAGCCGATCAAATTGAGTATTCCGCAACTTTACTTTGATGTATTCACATGTTTCATAGATTAATTTGAACTTGGGATAACCTAGTAAACCCAACAATAAGTGCCTAAATTATAGGTTATCCTAAGGTAACCAAAGTATAGTACTTATACAACTCACAAGAGAACAATGTAATTGTTGCTCGCCATGCTGTTTTCCTAAGAGGAATACCTATATGCAGTGGTAAGTGGGAGGAAAGTAAAACTCGATGAAAATCAGACTAATACTGTTCCAGGCACCGATTCCTTAACGAAACACAAACAATTTATCAGGGATGAAACTGTACCATAATCTTCGATTACACAAGAACCGCGTAAGTCAGAGAGAGTCAGAAAACAACCTGGGAGGTATGGATTTCTGATCTCACCTCATAAAGATGTCAATCTTATTGAAGAACACGAACCGACTACCTATTATGGAAAAGTTCCATGATGTCCGAAATGGATTCCATGTATACCAACCAAGTTAGACACTGGTTGATGTACCGGAAGGCATTGTGTCTATTGGTACTATATAAGTCTTCAAGGAAGACAAACATGGATGGCAACATACAACGTACAAAGCTAGGCTTGTAGCGAAAAGGTATCGTTTTCAACATTGTGTTGATTACGAAGAAACCTTTTATCCGTTGCCATGATTAAATCCATTTGGATAATGCTTGCTAATGTTGCATGTTTCATTTATGAAATGTGGCAGCTGAATGTCAAAATCACTTTCCTTAAACGGAAACCTTTTAGAGGATGTTTACAACATCCTGACGGTTTTTTCGTACCAAAACAAGCAAACAAGGTTTGCAAGTTAAATCGATACATTTATGGATTGAAGCAAGCATTGCGTTCTTGGAACTTTCGTTTTGATGTAATCATAATGGTATATGATTTAATTCAAAACGAATATGATTCTTGTGTATATAAGGAGGTTAGTGGGAGCGCACTGACAATGATTGTCCTATAAAATGATGATATATCATTTCTTGGAAATGATATTCCCATAATACAATCGGTGAAAGCTTGGCTTTCATGAAAAATTCTATGTAGACTACTTAGGAGAATCAACCATTATTCTAGGAATAAAGATCTACTGGGATAGATCTAAAAGTTGTTGGCACTCTCCGAGAATTCGTACATTGAAATATATTACATGACTTGGTGTCTCATATGCTTTGAGCATATGGAGTAACAATCAGGCCAATCCAAGTGATAGTCATTGGATTGATGTTAAGAACATCCTTAAGTATCTTAGAGAACTAAGATGCTTTCTTAAACTATGGAGAAGGAGAACTTGAAGTGACTGGGTTCACTGTTGCAATTTTTCAAACCGACATAAACGACTATAAGTCGAATAAGGGTACTATATAGTTTGAATAACGGAACAGTGAGCTGGAAATCTTCCAAGCAAGATACTATTGTCGCATAAACAACAAAAGCAGTATTGCTGCAGCTGAGGCAGCAATAGAAGCACTTTGGATCTATAATAATCCTAATGACATTAGGTGTAGTTCTGTTAGCAGCTGATCTAGGCTACAGCGCAGGCTAAAGAATTAATGGTCTCATCAATTATCCAAGTATATACTTCAACTATTCATCTGATTTGTTCGGATCATACATCATGGCGATGTGATGATTGAATAAATCGCATCAGATGATAACTTTGCAAATCCGCTGACGAAAGCAGTTTCTCAACAGAAGTTTGAGCGACCCATACATAGTTCAAGTGTAGGACACTTGAGTGATTGGCTATAGGCCAAATGGGAGATTGTTGGACAATTATGACCCATAACATCACTATTTGTACAGAACATGGTGTTGTTGTACAAATTAACTATGTGACAAAGGAAATTGCTCTTTTATCATTTGTAATTAGATTACCGGGATATGTAAATGATAGAAGTCCATATGATTAGTTCCGATTAAAAGATATGAGACAATATTAATCCACTAAGGTTTAATCATTAAAATATCCCTAGTCGTAGTATTATCGAGATTGGACATCGATAATGCGGAATAGACTAGTATTGCACTTGTGCACGTTGTGGGAGCATAACGACATAGTTTCATATATTTAAGTATTGGATACTTATGCAAGTGTAATAGGAGGTTGTGTTTACCGATGGTACGGAAACAGCTTCGCACTGGATAGACCCCTCAGAATTCCATTGGTGTATGACTATGTGTCTATGGAAGTCCGAATCAGGGTAGGTGTATTTGGTCTTAACCTGAGACTTGCCATCGCTAATACTTGCGACAATCAATATACTTTGGTTTTCATCTTCCAGGGCTTTAACCGATTCTGTGTACGCCTCTTCTGGGTATATTGAGAATCGTAGTGTATTGGGTGTGATGTCAAGATGGAAGTATCATTCAGTCATATGGAGATGATGGTCACATAGGATATGGAACTGGTACTCTTGTATACTGCAGCTATCGGGATAATATGACTAGGTCATGCTTATCTGATTATAGAGACTAGTTACCAGAGATCCGATATGCTTCGTACGGGGCAGACACAATTCCAGCCTCAGGCCTTGCATGTGACATCCGATACTGGATCGTAATACGCAATACTACGTATACTACGCCTGATACAATTACATATTCCTTTAAGAATATTTCTGGAGAATTGGGTAGACACGATGCTTTGCTAGAAGCCAACCATGTCTTGTAAATCGGTAAAAATGTAGTACTAGGTACGTACGTGTTCGGATAGTCCGACGACCGGATTTACTGCCAACATATCCAGGGATCTCATGGGTCGCTTCCCGAAGATTCACCGATGACGTATGACTCGAACATAATTAATCTGGGATTAATTATAAGAGAGAGAAAATTAATCTAGGATTAATTGCGGAGATATTTTATCTGGGATAAAATATATTTAAAGAAAGAGAGAGAACGATTAATTTGGAATTAATCGATAAAATAATATATTGATATATTATACGAAATTAGATTTCGACGCGGAATTAAAATTGGATTTTAATTCGGGCAAACGAGTTAATTTAGAATTAATTCGCTAGCGACGTGAATAGTAATTTTGCTAGGCATAATTATTTAATTAAATTTGATTTAATTACGTCGCAACGAAAAATTCGTTAATTCGGAATTAGCGAATCCAAGCCCGGGAGTGTTTGCGGGATCACTCGCATTTTGAATCAAGTGGGGCCCACAAGTCACATCACGCGTCACATCATTAGTCATTCTTGTGATGGAAGTCACATCAATTTTGAGTGATGTGATGCATGTCACTTTTATGATTGATGGGAGTTGTTGAAAGGCTTTAATGCCTTGTACCATTTTTTGAAAGTGGTAATTGGTATTTGTTTTTTGAAATCAAAAACCACAAAACTTAAAACACACATCCTCTTCTCCTCTCTTCCTCACTGCACTTGGTGCCATTTTGCTCTCAAATTCTCTCATTGGCCGAGAGTTCAAAGAAACTAATGGAAGATTTGTAGCAAATTTTTCATGGTGCTAGCACACTTAAAGAGTCTTACAAAGGTGATAGGGAAACCCATTCATGAGCATGGAATCATCATTCTCAAAGCTTGGAGCTTGAAGAACAACACAAGGAGGACAACCATGGAGGGCTTGGCCGAAACTCATGAAGAGTTTTTGTGTTCCACGCATCGCAAAGCCGATCAAAGTGAGTATTTCCGCTACTTTACTTTGTTGTATTCGCACATTTTATATGCTTAATTTGATCTTGGTTTGACCTAGAAAACCCAACAATGGTATCAAAGAGGTTATTAAGCATGAAATTGGATTTAGGGTTCTTATGCTAAAATTTGGGTAAAATTGATTTGAGCATGATTTGATAAAATTGATTGATTGAGTATGCTTGAATGATGATAACTTAGAGTTATGCATGATCAATTTGATGAAAATTGAATTGGATTATTTTTTCCCCAAAAATTTGGCTTGGCCGAATTGATGAATAAGCCCTAATGTCATGGTATTTTTGTTCTTTTGATAATTAGATGAGTTGATAGACATGGGATAAATTGATTTCGGATTTAATTGAATTAAAATCGAAATCGGATTTATAAAACCCTAAAATACCGTGAGCAATATAGCATGAAATGAGATGATTTTTGATTCAATAATGTTGGACATATGTTGATGATGTTTCACATGATTAATTAGTGTAATTGATATTTTGGAAATGTTAATTTGACTAATTAATTATGGCTATACACTTTAGTTAATTAAATTGTGAAATTTGGAATTTTAGAATTTAATTAGTTGGGCTAAATTTGGAATTGGGCTAATAAAGTTGTATTTGGGCTTAATGGGCTTGGTTGGGCCAAGTTTGGTTTAGGTTAATTGGTTGGATCCAATTGGGCCTAAAACCATTTCCATAAAGTCCAAATATAATAAAATGGGCCTTTAAAATTTTAATTGGGCCTAATGGGCCAAAATTGATTTTGGCAAAGGGTGATTCCTTATTGGGCTTTGGTTGCCAAAGTCCATGCCTTATAAATTAATTGAAAGCTCATTGAACTTTAATTAAATTGACAATGGATGTTAATTGGGCTTTGAGACCCGTAAATATTAGATTTAGAATCTAAGTAGCAAAGGCTCATTAATAAAGTGTAATTATTTAATTTGGAATTAAATAAAGAATTAGTATTAAATACAAATTAAATTGGATTTAATATTGTAGTTTGATATAATTCAAGAATTCGAACTTTGAGTACTTATTCTTAAAACGAGTTTGACTCGCGCAAATCAAATCGTTGTTTGAACATTGGATGGTCATTAATTTCAGATTAATTAATTGGATTAGATTGATTGATAACATGCTTTCTGTGAATACATGGATGTGATGTATGAATAATGTATATCGGATGGATATTAGATGGGTGAGGGCAATTTTGGAAATTATTGTAATAAATTTAGAATTTATTAAATTGGACCTGCGTGTCCAGCCTATTACCTCTTGACTCTTTGTATTTCTCTTCTCACTTATTTCCCTCAATGTAAATGAGGTTTCTTTAGAAGTGTTATGTAATTGGGTAGAAGTAAGATTTGTGCTAGCGGGAGAGAGGAAATGTAGTGATTTTTTCTAGGAACAAAATGTTTTAAATATCCATCCGCATATCATTATTAATTTATTTATCGCGCCTTATTATGCTTTTAGAATGCATGTTTAAGGGTGTATGATAAGACCTAATCAAAGATAATTAATTGGTTACAATTATGCAAAAAACCCTCAACAAATATTAAGCGTTTTTCCATCAATTGAATGTTTCATTCTCAAGATCCAAGATTGGCACTGGTTTTTTGGCCAAATTCAAGACATTTGTCCATCGCGGATGTGTTTGAATCATGAAGGCTTTGTTCCATATCGCATGTCTTGTCCAAGTTGTGATTTGTTGGCCAAAGTCAAGATCATTTTTTGTCCATCGACATCGATTATGAAGCTTTTTAAGGCCAATGGGTCCCGCTTAACTGGAATCATTAAGTTTGTTGTGCCAAAGCCAAGGCTTAATTGATTCAGAGGAAAAAGGTTATGGAATATATCGGATATATTGACATATATTAGATATATGTTTCGGACTTGGATGTCTACCTACTGGATCTAGGAATTGGATGAGATCCAATTGAACTTAGAGATCTACCTAGTTAAATATCCTACAGCTTGTTGGCCAAAGTCAAGGTTGTGTGTTATTTAACGGGATCCTAGCCCACTAGGAAACTAGGTTTCCCGAGTACTCAACAGAGGGTTAGAGGCTCGCCGAAAAATAGTGGGAGGCAAGTATTAAATTTGCAATTTCGTTTTGATACTTGCCAATACGCGCTCATTTCAATTTTTCGTCATTAATTTAAATATATATTAGTTGGACTAATATTAAATCGTTGTTTTAATTAAACAGTTGGACTGTATTCAAACTACTTCAAATTATAGTTGATTATATAATTCGATTATAGTAATCAATATATTTGAATTTATCCAATCAAATTATAGTTGATTATATAGTTAGACTATAGTAATCATTATATTAATTGTACCCGAAATCATTGATTGGATAGTTGGACTATAGCAATCAAGATAACTGAAAGATTAGCGTTTAAAACATAATCCTAGGATAAAATGTCTTTAAACGGCTCCAATTTTCAGAATGAGAATAAAACCTCAGGATAGTCCTGGGCACTGAGAAGTTATTCTATTTGATAGAGCAACCTTTTGGGCCTGAGCCCGGAGTTGAGCAAATAGTAGAACATGATCTTTGGAAGATTCATGTGATGATAACTTTAGTGCTCAATCCATTATGTTTAATGCAATGACACTTTAATTCCGTCGTCAGACTAAAGGATTAGATCCTTATAACATGATGTTGAAATTAAAGATCTTCATAGATCTATTCTTAGATCTTAGAAGCACGAATTGCAAAAGAAGCTATTTCGCTCATGTATGTCAGAGAGTAGATCTATCGAGCACTAGGTGATTGCTGACATCGATCAGCTGGGTTAGCTAGACATTACCTACGTGGCCGAGACTACCAAAGATTTGATCTTATAGTCTCTATCCGAAAGCTGGGGCAGGTTTATTGTGAACCAAGAGTAAACTCTTGGAGAGTTGACGGCTATGCTCAATGAGGCAGAGGCAGAGGCAGAGCTTCTAAAATGGGCAAAGGCAAAATCATCACAGTCTTCTGGGAAGACAAATTACATATCCCAAGATGTCTGCCTAAATTGTGGCAAACAGGGTCACTGGAAGCGTGATTGCCGTATGGACAAGGCAGACATGAAGGAATAGAAGACGGGCAAGGCTCCGACTTCAAGTATGTTTGTCATAAACATGTTCACTATTAGTTTCAAAATTGGATTTTGATACTAGATGTAGTACATAGATATGTACTGATGTGCAGAATCTGCTGATGAGCAGGATACTGACTTCAGTTGAGATCGACCTACGAGTCAGAAATGGGACGATAGTCTCTGTTTTAACCGTAGAAACCTAAGTTTAGGAACTACCCTTAGGATATGTACTTAAATTAGGAAACTGTTATAATATACCTAGTTTGACTAGAAATATTATCTCTATATCAGAGTATAACTCGTTGCGGGTATACCTTTATATTATAGAACACTAAAGTGTTTTATTTTATAAAGATGATATTGAGATAAACACATTAGATGTAAATAATAGTATTTATATTTTGAATATAAATGAATCTCAAACATATAACATGGCAAACAAATAGCTCAAAATGAATAAATCAGTTGAGACTTAAATTTGGCATTGTTGTCTGGGACACATAAACAAGACTCGTATATCCACACTTTCGAAGAGTGGGTACTAGGACAGATTTGATTCGAGTTATACTTTCCTCCCACTTACCACTGCATTTAGGAATTCCTTTTTGAGGAAAACCGCATGTAGAGCAACAAATACTTTGTTATCTTATTGGTTGTAGAAGTAATATCATTTGGTTTCCCTAGGATAACCTACAAATAGATAATTATCGATTTGGGTTCTAGTTTGGTACTATCCAAACGTTTAACGTATGCCCAGCATCTCCAAATCTTCAGGAATGAGAAACCCGATTTCTTTCTTCTCCATATTTCATATGGAGTCTGTTGAACAGACTTTGAAGGAACCTTATTCAGAATAAGTATTGCACTGTTCAATGCATATCCCCTGAAGGAAATAGGTAGCTCAGTGCGACTCATCATCGACCTTACCATGTCCAACAAAGTTCGATTTCTCCGTTCGGACACACCGTTTAATTGAGGTGTTCTGGGAGGAGTCCATTATGAAAGAATACCGTACTCTTTCAAGTAATCGAGAAACTCATTGCTCAAGTATTCTCCACCATGGTCCGACCGTAATGTTTTAATACTTTTGCCGGTCTATTTTTCTACTTCATGTCGAAACTCTTTGAATTTCTCAAAGGTTTCCGACTTGTGTCTCATAAGATACACATAACCATAAAGCAATGCATCATCCATAAAGGTTACGAAGTATTCATATCCACCTCTAACCTGGCTAGACATGGGCCCACATACGTCACTATGAACGAGGGCTAACAGTTCGGTGGCACGTGCACCTTTACCGCTAAAAGGTGTTTTAGGCATTTTGCCTAATAAACTAGATTGGCAGACGTCATATGAATTTGGATCAAATCCGTCCAAGTACCCACTCTTCGAAAGTGTGGATATGTGAGTCTTGTTAATGTGTCCCAGACGATAATTCCACATATAAGTTTCATCTTTGTTACTTATTTTAAGCATTTTGTTTGTTACATTATATGTTTGAGATTGATTTATATTCAAAATATAAAGACCATTATTCACATCAGCACTACATATCTCAATATCATTTTTATACACAAAACACCCAGTGTTTCTGAATACAAAAGTATGCCCAAATTGGGCTAATAAAGATACAGAAATAATATTCCTAGTCAAACTAGGTACATAATAACAGTCTGAAAGATTTAGTACATGCCCCGAGGGCAGTTCCAAAATATAAGTCCCAACGGCCAAAACGGTAACTCGAGTCCTATTTCCAACGCGGAGGTCAATCTCTCCTAAGGCCAGTCTCCTGCTAATCTGTAGATCCTGCACATCAGTACATATATGAGTACCACAACCAGAATAAAAAATCCAATTTTTAAAACTAGAAGTAGACATGTTTATTTCCATAACAAACATACCAGAAGCCGATGCCTTGCCCGCTTTGATTTCCTTCATGTGCGCCTTGTACTCACGGCAGTCACGCTTCCAGTGACCCCGTTTGCCACACTGCAGGTATACATCTTGGGATTTTTCATTTGCCTTCCCAGAAGACTTTGACGATTTGGCCTTGTCCTTCTTCTTCTTCTTCTTCTTTACACCTCCAGTTGCCTTGGGCCAAGCCCTCGGAGACTGAGATGTTGAAGCAAAGTGCGCCTCGCACTTTTTGCCATTCAATAGCTCTTTTTATACTTCACGCAACATTGCCATCAACTCTTCAAGAGTATGGTCTTGGTTCATCATATTGTAGTTCATGATGAACCCGCTCCAGCTGTCAAGAAGAGACTGCAAGATCAAATCTATAGAAGTCTCAGCCTCAAAGGTTATGCCTAGCTGACCCAGCTATTCGATGTCAGCAATCATCTGCGACACATGGTGCTCGACAGATGTGCCCTCTGATATTCAAGAGCGAAAGAGCTTCTTCTGCAATTCATAGATTTACGATCTAAGGTTAGATCGATGAAGGTCCTTCAATTTTCCCATCATAGTATAGGGATCCAATCCCTTGTTCTGGCGATGAAATTGAGGGTTCATTGCAGCGAGCATGACGGATTGAGCAGTTGAGTTGTCATCGCTATGAGTCTTCCAAAGCTCAAGCTTAAGCGGCTGCTCAATTCTGGGTTTAGGCCCGAGAGGTATCTCTATCGTATAAAGCATTTTCTTGGCCCTCAGGACAATCCTGAGGTTCATATCCCAGTCAGGAAAGTTCACACCATTAAAGACATTTTCGCCCATGATAATGTCCCAAACCCCGATCTTTCCAGCCATCTTAATTGCAATAGTCTAACTATTCAATTAACAATTTTTGGGTACAGTCCAACTGTTACAATAAAAATAATAAAAAATTAGTCCAACTAATAAACATATAAAATGATGAAATAATTTGAAAGCACGTATTTGGCAAGTATTTGAACGAAATTACAAATTCAATACTAGCCTCCCACTATTTTTCGGCGAGCCTCTAACCCTCTGTTGAGTACTCGGGAAACCTAGTTTCCTAGTGGGCTAAGATCCCGTTAAATAACACACAACCTTGACTTTGGCCAACAAGTTGTATGATATTTAACTAGGTAGATCTCTAAGATCAATTGGATCTCATCCAATTCCTAGATCCGGTAGGTGGACCTCCAAGTCTGAAACATATATACAATATATATGCCAATATATCCAATATATTTTCCTAACCTTTTCCTCTGAATCAACTAAGCCTTGGCTTTGGCTCAACAAGCTTAATGATTCCAGTTAAGTGGGACCCATTGACTTTGGAAAGCTTCGTAATCAATGTCGATGAACAAGAAACGATCTTGACTTTGGCCAACAAATCATAACTTGGCCAAGACATGCGATATGGAACAAAGCCTTCATGATTCAAACACATCCGCGATGGACAAAGGTCTTGACTTTGGCCAACAAACCTATGCCAATCTTGGATCTTGAGAATGAATCACTCAATGGAAGGAAAACGCTTAATATTTGTTGAGGGTTTTTCGTGTAAATTGGAAACCAATTATTATCTTTGATTAGGTCTCATCATAAACCCTTAAGCATGCATTCTAAAAGCATAATAAGGCGTGATAAATAAATTAATAATGATATGCGGATGGATATCTCACAAATTGTTCCTAGAACAAATCACTCCCTTTCCTCTCCCCAGCTAGCACTATTCTAACTTCTACCCAATTACATAATACAATAAAGAAACCTCATTACATTGAGGGGAATTGGTGAGAAGAGAATTACAAAGAATCGAGAGATAAAGGCTGGACACGCATGTCCAATTTAATAAATTCTAAATTTATTACAACAATTTCCAAAATTGCCCTCACCCATCTAATATCCATCCGATATACATTATTCATACAATACATCCATGTATTCACACAAAGCATGTTATTCAATCAATCTAATCCAATTAATTAATCTTGAATTAAGTGATCATCCAATGTTCAAACAACGATTTGATTTGCGCGAGTCCAACTCGTTTAAGAATAAGTACTCAAAGTACGAATTCTTGAATTATATCGAACTACAATTTTAAATCCAATTTAATTTATATTCAATACTAATTCTTTATTTAATTCCAAATTAAATAATTACACTTTTAATATGCATTTACGATTTAGATTCTAAATCTAATCTTAATGGGTCTCAAAGCCGAATTAACATCCAATGTCAATTTAATTAAAGTCCAATGGGCTTTCAATTAATTTCTTAAGGCATGGACTTTGGCAACCAAAGCCCAATAAGGAATCACCATTTGCCACAAAATTAATTTTGGCCCATTAGGCCCAATTAAATTTTAAAAGACCTATTTATTATATTTGGACTTAATGGAATGGTTTAGGCCCAATTTGGATCCAATCCAATTTTCCTAAACCAACTTGGCCCAACCAAGCCCATTAGGCCCAAATACAACAATTTTAGCCCATTTCCAAATGAAGCCTAAATTAATTAAATTCTAATATTCCAAATTTCACAATTTAATTAATTAAAGTGTATAGCCATAATTAATTATTTAAATTAACATTTCCAAAATACCAATTTGCATAATTAATCATGCTTTATTATTTTCAATACATGTCCAACATTATTGAAACAAAATCAAGTCATTAATATGTTCTAATGCTCACGACAATTTAGGATTTTTTTTCATTAATTTTGATTTTAATCCAATTAAATCACAAATCAATTTATCCATTCATTTTAAACTCATCCAATGGTCTAAAAATTAAAATTACCATCAGCTTAGGGTACCTTCTACATTCGGCCAAGCCTATAGATTTGGGGAAAATTAATCTAATTAATTTTTCATAAAATTGATCATGCATAACTCTAAGTTAACATTATCTAAGCATACTCAAATAAATAATTTGATTAAATTATGCTCAAATCAAAAATACCCAAATTTAAGATTAAGAACCCTAATTCAATTTCATGCTTAAATAGGCTCTGATATCATTGTTGGGTCTATAAGATCAATCCCAAGATCTAATAAGCATAAAATAGGTGTGAATAAGCAAAGAAGTTAGCGGAAAATAATTACAATGCTCGGTTGGATGTAGATGTAGAGTTCAAAAATTCCACATTGAGAAGTTGCTCCAAGCTCCTCTCTTTGATGTATGTTGAAGCTCCAAGCTTGAAGTTTGAGATTCCAAACTCTAGGGAATGTTTCCCTATCACATTTGTATGATTTAATGTGTGCTAGCACTTAGAAAAATTTACAACAAATTGTTTCTTTTGTTCTTGCAACTCTCATCCAAGCCAAGAATTAGGAGAGGGAGAGGCTTTGTTCACGTCCAAAATGAGAGAGAGAGGAGTGAATGAATTGAATTTGATTTTCTAAAAATAATAGACAAATACCAAATCCTTGTTTTGGTAAATGTCACTCAAGTCTATCATTATTAAAACAATTGTGTAAGAAACAAGTCATCACTAACTTCCATCACCAAAAAGGCAAATGATTGACTAGTGGGCCGCAAACACATTTCGGGCTCGGGTTCGTTAATTCTGAATTAACGAATTTTCCGTTGTGACGTAATTAAATCAAATTTAATTAAATAATTATGCCTAACAAAATTACTATTAAAGTCGCTCGCGAATTAATTCTAAAATAATTCGTTCGCTCGAATTAAAATCCAATTTTAATTTCGTTATGAAATCTAATTTCATTTAATATATCGAATATATTATTTTATCGATTAATTCCAAATTAATCATTCTCTCTCTATTAATTGAATTTTATCCCAGATAAAATCTTTCCTCAATTAATCCTAGATTAATTTTCTCTCGCTTATAATTAATCCCAGATTAATTATGTTCGAGTCATACATCATCGGTGAATCTTCGGGAAGCGACCCATGAGATCCTTGGATATATTGGCAGTAAATCCGGTCGTCGGACTATCCGAACACGTGTGTACCTGGTACCACTTTCTTACCGATTTACGAGACATGGTTGGCTTCTAGCAAAGCGCCGTGCCTACCAAATTCCCCAGAAATATTCTTTAAAGAATATATATTCTATAACATGTGTAGTATACGTAGTATTACGTATTGCGATCCAGTATCTGATGTCACATGCAAGGCCTGGGGCTGGAATAATGTCTGCCCCGTACGAAGCATATATCGGATCACTAGCAACTAGTCTCTTTAATAGGATAATCATGACCTTGTCATATTATCCCGATAGCTGCAACATAATAGAGTACCAGTTCTGTATCCCTATGTGATAATCATTTCCATATGACTGAAGTGATACTTCCATCTTGACATCACACCCAATACACTACGATTCTCAATAAACCCAGAAGAGGCGTACATAGAGCCTGTTAAAGCCCCGAACGACCAAAACCAAAGCGTATTAATTGTCGCAAGTATTAGCGATGCAAGTCTCAGGTTAAGACCAAATACACCTACCCTGAATCGGATTCCCATAGACACATAGTCATACTACCAATGGGGTTCCGAGGGGTCTATCCAGAGCGAAGCTGTTTCCCTACCATCGGTAAACAGAACCTCCTATTACACTTGCATGAGTATCCAATACCCAAATATATGAGAACTATGTTGTTACGCTTCCATAACGCGCACAAGTATAATACTAGCTATTCCGCATTATCGATGTCCAGTCTCGATAATACTACGACTATGGATATTTAATGATTAAACCTTTGTGGATTGATATCGTCTCATATCTTATTAATCCGAAACTAATCATAAGGACTTTTATCATTTATATATTCAAGTAATCTAATTGTAAAATGATAAAATAGCAATTTCTATTATCACATAGTTAATTTATACAAAAACCACAATGTCTTTTACAAATAGTGACGCTATGGGTCATAATTGTCCAACATCTATCAGAACCAATCTCCTTAGTACAAACCCATTGGGTAAACAAATAGTGAGTAAGAGATACATGAAGGATATGACCTTGTACTACAAGGTCTTAAGTTATACAGATAGGCAGAGGCAAGGAAAGTTATAGAGCAAAATTGATAAGCAGCCTAGACCGGCGTAAACACACACGTATAACGCAAGTGCACGTATCGTTCAAGTAGTATAAAAATATCGATCCCACGAGGACTTAATATCTAATCTATTAATTTTATGAGGTCAAATGATTACTAGTATCTAACAGGTTGTTTGATTGATTTGAAATGGTGACGATTCTAAATTTAAAAACAAGTAAATAACATTGTTCGAAAGTAGATTTTAAGAAAATTTAATATTAAAAACTATCTAGGGTTGTGATTTCTTCCAATATCATTTTAAAGATGAAGTGGTTATCTTAAAGTTGGGTAATATATTGATTTATTAACCTGGAACACTAAATTATGTGTAAGCCTCTGTCGATGGTCAGACACAAATACCCAGTTTAACCCAATTGAACCATATGTCTATGTCAACCAAATTATCTGGATTCATTAAGTTTAAGTTCCAATTATGGCTACCCCCGCCCGACAGGTATATTCCTATCCTGTAAGGAAATCTATTAAAGGATTATCTATCCTCAAGGAAGATCGTGGACTATTGAGTCTAAGGTCTTAAACTTAAAATCCCTATGTCTAGTTCATTTTAAGTTTCCCAGTTCAATTTTATTAATGGCCAGTTAATGAAAAAGCATTAAGATTAAGACTCAATAAATAAAACTTTATATTACCCAAGCTATAATCTAACCCCTTATAAACCGGTGATATTAGATTTCATCACAACCCCAGATAACTGGCTTAGTTACGACACATATTTACGGGTAGTAAAAATTAAATAAAATAAAAGACATAAAGTAAAATACTGAAATTAAATACTGAAAAGTAAATTGCTGAAAAGTAAATTGCAATGCTGAGGTAAAAGGATCCACTTTTATTACTTCTATTTTAGATATCTCCCTTAATATAATATATTAACTTTGCATGATAATTACCAACCAGCCATATAGGCGGTATCCAGATTAAGTCAAATTAATAATTAATTACCAACCGAACAATCAGGCGGTATCCAGTTTAGTCAGGTTAAAACCAATTTAAATAATTACCAACCGACCAATATGGCGGTATCCTCGTTAAGTCAGGTTTTAACTAGTTTATATATTATAATTAAGGGAGATTAATCTAAATATTAGTAATAAAAGTTTTACCTTTTACCCCAGCAAAGGGGAGTTACCTCCTCATTACTGAAAAGTAAAAACTGAAAATTAAATAAAGAAAAGTACTGTGCGTAAAAGTAAATTGCGGAAAGTAAAAACTGAAAAGTAAAGAAAAGAAAGTGCGAAAACGAAAATTAATTACTGAAAGCTATAAATAAACAAACAAGATACAATCTTCTTAGTATTATTAAGGAATTCCTTAGAAGAAAATATGAATTTTACAAATGAAATGGCTTGGTATTTATAGGCAAAATTTTGCCTCCATCAAATCATCCACCAAATCAATTATTATTGCTCCACTAATTGCTCCACTAATTGCTCCACCAAATCCATTATTAATTGCTCCACTAATTTCTTATCATGTTTGGTGATGATTTGATAATTTTTATTATTTATTTATTAATTTATTTTTTGCTTTGAAAATGATTGAAAGTGACTTTAATAATTACACACTACACACTTCTGGATGGTTCATCAATTTCGGACATGAAATCGTCAGAATTCGAAATTATTTTGTCTTTCAAAGTTGTAGATCTTTGCGTCTTCTTTAATCTGGAACTTGAATCAGCTCAATCCTATATCTGAGTAAAACGTTATGCCCAAAATAAGACAGATGCGCAAAACTGGAATTTCAAAAACTGCACTTCGTCAAAACGCCTTTTCAAGTTTCCAATCTCCAAAATTAAAATATCAAGTCCAATAATTGCCTTTATTTGACCCATATTTCATCCTAAATGATTTCATTAAGACCCGATATTATTTTATCTGCAAAATAAACTAAAATATATCAAAACGTTCATCAAACCCGAGAAACTAAACAAAATATTAAGTAAAAGGGGCGGTAAATATTGATATATTTTCCGCTCATCACACCCCCAAACCTAACATTTTGCTAGTCCTCGAGTAAAACAACAAAATAAAATTAAAATTAAACTAAGCCACTTTCGTAGGGATCACGGTTGCATTTAGCATATGCAACAAGCCTTTAAACCCCTAGGTGTCCCTAGTGGACGAGTTATAGTCTCGTGAGGGCTTACAGCAACGATACCCACAAACGTTTTACAAAAGTAAAAAGATAATAAAACTAATGCACACAAAAGCAAAAAGACAAGAGAAAAGAGAATAAAGAAGTTAGTGACTAATCAGGTGAAACTTCTACTTCAAGTTACTAATTGTTTTCTTTCCTTCTAAATTACCGAATAAGTAAATTCTCCGATTCTTTTTACCATTCTTCATATACACAGCCAACAAAATATTAAACATCTCATTTTTCCCACAACAGTCATAAGTGCAGTGATAAGAGAGTAATATTTTTGTCCTAAAGTTCTATCAGATTTAACACCTTTTGGTAGCAATGGAATAATTTTTCTCATTTTTCTGATTTTTTCTTTGATTTTTTCTTTTTCTATTTTTTATTTATATACAATATCTTACATCTATGTAGCGAGTGTTGGGTCGGTGGCTCCCAAACCAGTTGGCTTTAGGGCACCAGGTGTTAAGACACCCCTACAGACTTAATTACCCAGACTTCAGATATATATATATTTTGCAGCATCTTGATCCATGTAACGAGCTTTGGGCCAGTGACTCCCAAACCAGTTGGCTTTAGGGCACTAGGTGTTAAAACACCCTTACAGACTTAATAACTCGGATCTCAGACTTTTTTTTTTTTTTTTTACTCCATTGCTTTTTGAGATGTTTCCTCCAATTAAACTAGAGCACTGAATATTACAAACTTTTCAATTTTAGCTCATGTCCGTATGTTACTATATATGTTGATAATATTTGCTAACTGAACATATGAAGATCCATTTTAGTCCGTTTTAAGGAGAATTCACAAATTAAATAATTCAAAATGAAATAAACAAAAATTAACTTTTTCGAAATAGGTTTGAGATACGTCTCAGGAGTGGAAACTCCTTACTCAGCTATCTCTTACCAATTTCACCTTTTTAGTCAAAAACAACAAATTTTTTTGTAATTTTTGAAAATTTTCAATTTTTTTGTATTTTTCGAAAAATTTTGGACTAAAAATAAAAATAACACACAAACTAAAAACAAGGTACTGATCAACTAATTCCCTCCCCAAAACTAATGAGACATTGTCCCCAATGTCTTAAACAGTAAAAGGAGAGTTAAGAAGGTCGTACCTGGTTAGCTGAGAATCTACAGAAATTAAAGGTTAAGATCCAGATTAACACGACGCCTCTTACCACGATCGTCCTCGACCAATTTATCTTTGAAAGGATAGGGTCAACTTATGGTTCATAGGCTACGAGTTGGTCTATTAGATCTGGAGCAGTTCTGGCAGTGAAGATGAGTTCTTTCAAAGGTTTTGACACGAACCCATTTCTCCGAGCATCATCAAGAAACACACAAAGAAAATCATAAAATCCATCAACGTTGAACAATCCAAGCGGTTTCTGGTGTATGTTCAGGTTCGCCCAAGATAGTACAATAAAAATTTCCTCCAATGTACCCAAGCCACCTGGCAAAGCGATAAAAGCATCAGCACGGTTAATCATTTCTACCAATCGTTCAGACATACCTGGCACGATAAGTTCCTCTCCGTTTGATGATCCAATAAGATTTGCCTCTGCCAAGGGTTTTGGGATGATTCCCAAAACGTTACTGCCTCCTTCTTGTACAGCCTTTGAAACAATCCCCATAAGTCCGAGATTTCCTCCGCCATATATTAAGTGCATATTCCTTGCTGCTAAGACTCGACCCAATTCTTGTACTGCCTCTACGTATTGTGGCTTAGTACCAATACTACTACCGCAAAACACACAGATGTTCTCAACTCGTCTTCTTGAAGTGGCTTCCATTTTTTTTATGTATTTCTTTCTCAACTCGGGATGCCTTCAAAAGTGCAATGACGGGCTGAATTTATAGTACCTGAAAAGGGTGAGTAAAAATAGCACAAGTATCTTCCAGAGGACGATTAGTAGCGAAATAGTAAATAGATCGTGATAGTCAACAAGATCTAGATCCTGTCGGAGAAATAAAAGAAATCAACAAAACAAATCACAATTATTAAGAAAAGACAAAAGATATAATATTTACAAGAAAAGTAACGGCTTGATTGACGTCTATGCGTCAGGGACAAGCTTCCCATCCAATTTTCTTATAAATTGGCAAACATGGTCTTTTTGAGTCAGATTCCCGAGACTTAATTGTTGTCTTTCTTTTTGGAATTGTGTATGTAATTTGCGAATGGCAATGTGAACATATCCACTGGGATGCGTCTCAAGAGTTGAAGATATTTCATCTAAAGACTCCTTACTCAAGCCATCCCTAATGAATTTAATTTGTCTTCGCGATTATCAGACACCATTCCTAAAGAACGGCAACGAGTGTTGCATTTAAATCGTGCACTTTAAAACAAACACCCATTTGCTTAGCTCTTCGTTTCTTTGCATAGGTGCTCTTCCAAACCAGGCAAATAAGAAGTACAAGAATCAGAATATTCACCTGCTAATCGAACTCGTGCTTCGATTACCCAACTAATATCATTAGGAACACCGTGAATTGTCAGTAACCTCATCCGTTCCAAGCGAGCTTTGTAACTTTCATCATCAGAGATTTTTGAGGGAGAGAAGGAAATTGCTTGCGAAGATTTGCGAGAGCATCTTCTTTTGAAATGACTAATCCTGCAAAAATAAAACACACCAAATCACAATATATACACAAATGCATAGGTTGCCTCCCTGCTAGCGCTAAGCTTAAAGTCGTCAGCCAGACTTGGCTTCTCGAACGTTAAGCTGGATCTGAAAGTGTAACACTTTCTTTTTGTCGCTCAAATGATTCTCCCCAGTAGTGTTTGACACGATTGTTTTTAACCTTGAAAGTTTTGTTAGCGTCAGGATCATGTATCTCAACGACTCTATTTGGTAAAACCTTGGTGATCACAAA
>SKCR01051013.1:0-38383 GCA_019454045.1 Zanthoxylum bungeanum | reverse complement strand
AATGTGATTGTTGCTCACCATGCGGTTTTCCTGAGAGGAATACCGATATGCAGTGGTCAGTGGGAGGATAGTGATACTCGATGAAAATCGGAGTAATACTGTTCAAGGCACAAGGTCCGTAATGGAACATAAATAGTTCATCAATGATGAATCTGTACCATTAATCTTCGAATACACAAGAACTGAGTAGATCGGATAGAGTCAGAAAACGACCTAGGGTATGTGTTTCTGATCTAACCTCATAAAGATGTCAATCTTATGAAGGTATATCCACCGACTACGTTTTGAGGTAGTGATACAAGGTATCGACTCCCTATTATGACAAAGTGTCATGAATCCAAAATGGATTCCATGTATATCAACAAGTTTGGATACTAGTTGATGTACCATAAGACATTGTGCCTATTGGTACTTTATAAGTCTTCAAGGAAGACATACATGGAAGGCAACATACCAACGTAGAAAGCTGGGCTTTTGACGGAAAGGTATCGTTATCAACATTCTGTTAATAACGGTTCAACCTTTTACCTGTTGCCATGGTAAATCCATTTTGAAGATGCTTGTTGATAACTGCGTATTTCATTTATGAAATGTGTCAGTTATAGATCAAAATCGCTTTCCTGAAAAGGAAACCTTTTGGAGATGTTTATAACATTCTGACGATTTTGTATAACAACAAACGAGGTTTGCGGGTTATTCGATCCATGTTTGGATTAATGCAAGCATAAGGTTCTTGGAACTGTCGTTTTGAAATAATCATAATGGTTTATGATTTGACTCAAAACGAAATAATTCTTGTGTATATAAGGAGGTTAGTGGGAGAGGGCACTGACAATGAAATTCCCATAAAGCAATGGTGAAAGCTTGGCTTTCATAAGAAATTCTCCGTAGAATTCTGGGGAGTAACAACCTTTATTCAAGGAATAAAGATCTACTGGGATAGATTTGGAGTTGTTAACACTCTCTGGGATATTGTACATTTAAAATGTACTCGATATGGTGTCTCATACACTTTGAGCATATGGAGTCACAATCAGGGACAATCCAAGTGATAGTCATTGGATTGAAGTTAATGACATCTATTAGTATCTTAGAGAACTAAAATGATGATGTATTAAACTATGGAGTAGGAGAACTTGAAGTGACTAGGATCACTGCTGCAAGTTTCCAAACCGGTAAATACTGCGGTACTATAAAGTTTGAATAATGGGACAGTGAGCTGGAAATATTCCGAGCAAGATAACTGTGCCGAATAAACAACAAATGCGGATTATTGCTGCAGCTGAGGCAGCAATAGAAGCCATTTGGATCGAAAATAAATCTAATTAAATTAGATTTTGTTCTTTTAGCAGCTGAGCTAGGCGTCAGCACAGGCTAAAGAATTAATGGTCTCATCGACGATCCAAATATATACTTCTATATTCATCTGATTCGTTCGGATCAAACATCGTGGCGATGTGATGATCGTATAAATCGCGTCAGAAGATAATTACGCAAATCCGCTGACGAAAACCTTTCCTCAGCAATTTGAGCGAACCGTTCATAGTTCGGGTGTGGGACACTTGAGTGACTGGCTATGTGCCAAGTGGGAGATTGTTGGACAAAATGACCCATAGCGTCACTA
This sequence comes from Zanthoxylum bungeanum, assembly GCA_019454045.1. NCBI lineage: Eukaryota > Viridiplantae > Streptophyta > Magnoliopsida > Sapindales > Rutaceae > Zanthoxylum > Zanthoxylum bungeanum. Next base: position 36,759 of record SKCR01051013.1, on the reverse strand, counting down.
TTTGCACAGATCATTGTGTTGTTGTAGCAAATTAACTATGTGACAAGGAAATTGCACTCTCATCATTTGTGATTAGATCACCATAGATATATAAATGAAGAGAGGTCCATATGATTAGTTCCTGGATTGAGATGATATGAGACAGTATCAGTCCACGAAGGATTAATCATTAAATATCCCTAGCCGGAGTATTATCGAGACAGGACATCGATAATGCGGAATAGGCTAGTATTGCACTTGTGCGCGTTGTGAGGGCACGACGGCATAGTTCTCATAAATTAAGTATTGGATACTTATGCAAGTGCGATAGGAGGTTGTGTTTCACCGATGGTACGGGAAACAGCTTCGCTCTGGATAGACCCCTCGGAATCCCATTGGTATTATGACTATGTGTCTATGGGTGGCCGAAATCAGGGTAGGTGTGTATGGTCTTAACCTGAGACTTACATCGCTAATACTTACGATAATCGATAGACTTTGGTCTTGGTGGTACAGGGCTTTAACCGGTTCTGCGTACACCACTTCTGGGTTTATCAGAGAGTCGTAGTGTATTGGGTGTGATGTCAAGACGGAATTGTCACTTCAGTCATAGTGGAGATGATGTCACGCAGGATACGGTATTAGTGCTCTTAAGTGTTGCGCAACCATCGGGATGTTATGACTAGGTCATGCATATCCGATTATAGAGACTAGTTACCAGACATCCGACATGTGCTTCGGATGGGGCAGACACTTATCCAGCCCCAGCCCTAGCACGTGACTATCCGATACTGGGCCGATATACACAATACTACGGTATACTACGCTTGATACAGATCTATATATTCCTGTAAGAATATTTCTGGAGAATTGGGTAGGCATGGCGCTTTGCTAGAAGCCAACCTTGTCTTGTAAATCGGTATAAACGTAGTACGAGGTACTTACGTGTTCGGATAGTCCGACGACCGTATTTGCTGCCAACATATCCGGAGATCTCATGGGTCGGTTCCTGAAGATTCACCGATGACGTATGACTCGCACTTTAATTAATCTGGGATTAATTCGATGAGAGAGAAAATTAATCTGGGATTAATTACGGAGATATTTTATCTCGGATAAAATATCGTTAAAGAGAGAGAACGATTAATTTGGAATTAATCGATAAATTAATATATTCGATATATTATAACGAAATTAGATTTCGACGCGGAATTGAAATTAGATTTTAATTCGGGCGAACGAATTAATTTAGAATTAATTCGTTAAGCGACATGAATAGTGATTTTGCTAGGCGTAATCATTTAATTACGACGCACGGAAAATTCGTTAATTTGGAATTAGCGAACCCGAGCCCGGGATTATTTGCGAGCGCATTCGCATTTCGAATTCGAGTGCGGCACGCAAGTCAAATCAAGCGTCAAATCGCAAGTCACATCAAGCGTCAAATCACATGTCACTTTGAGTGATGTGACATTTGAAAGATTGATGTGAGTTGATGTGAGATGAAAGGAAGCATTAATGCTTTGCTTTTTGAAATTAAAAAGTGGTAAATGATTTATTATTTTTGGAAAATATAAATCTATTACAATTTTTTTTATTTCCCACTCACTCTTCACGGTTTTAGGTTTTTTGGGAGCCAAAAACCCTTCTTCTCTCCTACGCCTCTTCTCTCCCATTTTTCTGTTGCTCATTACCGTGACACAGAGGAGAAACCAGTGAGTATTTTATGGCAAAATACAAGAGAGCTAGCACTCCATGAGTCCATACAAAGGTGATAGGGAAGTGTCTTCATGAGCTTGGAATCACCTTGTGAAGCTTGGAGCTTGGAGCATCAATGGAGGACCACCCAAAGCCGAAAATGGAGCTGCAGTTCACTGCCATTGCCGAGCTTGGAGGGAGGCAGAAACTTGAGAGCAGTTCGCACTTCATCTTCGGAGCATCCACCGATCCATGTGAGTCTTTTCCGCACCTCATTTGGTTGTATTCTACTCGTTTTATGCATGATTTATGATCCTTGGGACTTGATTGAAACTCAACAAGAAGAAGATGACATACGCAGAAGATCAAATAACGAAATAAAAGGCGCGGCGAAGTATCGTGGTAAAGGTAGACCGTAGGCTTTTATCCCTCCAATAGAGGACCTTAATCCAACTTACTAAGCCCATGTGCATCACATCATAATGCATATAAAATAAAGACAACAATTTTGGACTTTGTATCCCCGACTGAACACGTCTTACATTCAACCGAATATAAATCATCCGGTGCTGCAAAGCATCGTTGTAAAGGCTTTTAACCCCTTGACATGGAGGACCTTTAATCAAAATTACTAAGCCCATGCGCTAATAACATAATGTATATAAGAATAAAGACAACAATATCGGACTTCCTATACCCGATTGAACTCATCTACATTCAACCGAATAAACATCATCCGGCGCGGCAAAGTATTGTTAGACATTATGTCCCATAGCGTCACTGTTTGTAAATGATATTGTATTATTGTACAAAATTAACTAGTGATAATGAAATTGCCTTTTGCCGTTATGTAATATTATTTACTTTGATATATAAATGGGAAAGTCCATATGATTAATACCGGATTGAGATGATATGAGACAGTATCAATCCATAAAGGTTTAATCATTAAATATCCCTAGTCGGAGTATTATCGAGATCAGACATCGATAATGCGGAATAGACTAGTATTGCGCTTGTGCACGTTGTGAGGGCACAACGGCATAGTTCTCATATATTTAAGTATTGGATACTTATGCAAGTGCGATAGGAGGTTGTGTTTTACCGATGGTACGGAAAACAGCTTCGCTCTGGATAGACCCCGCGGAATCCCATTGGTAGTATGTCTGCGTGTCTATGGGAGGCCGCATCAGGGTAGGTGTATATGGTCTTAACCTGAGACTTACATCGCTAGTACTTGCGACAATCGGTAAACTTTGGTTTTGGTGGTTGGGGACCTTAACCGGTTCTGTGTACACCTCTTCTGGGTTTATCGAGAATCGTAGTGTACTGGATGTGATGTCGAGATGGAAGTATCACTTCAGACATATGGAGGTGATGATCAGCGAGGACACAGAACTAGTACTCTATAAAAGGTTGCAACCGTCGGGACAATATGACCAGGTCAGGATTGTCCGATTTAAAGAGACTAGTTGCTTGATGTCCGATATATGTTTCGTACGGGGCAGACACATTTCCAGCCCCAGGCCTAACATGTGATCATCCGATACTGGTTCGATATACGCAATACTACGGTATACTACGCTTGATATAGATCTTATATTCCTATAAGAATATTTCTGGAGAATTGGGTAGGCATGGCGCTTTGCTAGAAGCCAACCTTGTCTTGTGAATCGGTAAAAACGTAGTACGAGGTACGTACGTGTTCGGATAATCCGACGACCGTATTTACTGCCAACATATCCGGAGATCTCTTGGGTCGCTTCCCGAAGATTCACCAATGACGTATGATTCAAACTCAATTAATCTTGGATTAATTACGGAGAGACTTTATCTTGGATAAAGTACTATACAAAGAGAGAGAACGATTAATTGGAATTAATCGTAAAATTATTATATTCGATATAATAATCGAAATTCGATTTCGACGCAAAATTAAAATTAGATTTTAATTCGGGCAAACGAGTTAATTTAGAATTAATTCGTTAGCGACGTAAATAATAATTTCGCTAGGCGCAATTATTATTTAAATTCGATTTAATTAACGTCGCGACGTAAGTTCGTATTTCAGAAATATCGAACCCGAACGCGTGAGTGTGCATGGGCCCACTTTCATTGGAAACGTGTGGGGCCCACATGACACATGTCATTTTATGCATTATTTAATTGTTTATACATTGCATGGTGATAGTGTACAATACACTCAATGGTTTTGCATGGAGTTGAGTGTTTGACACTCTAAGCCATTGCATGATTTGTGTCATAAGTTTATTATTAATTTAATAAATATTATGGGATAAATATAAATTGATTTTTTGTAACAAAAATCATTCAACTCCTCTCTCTCTCACATTGCCGAAACTACATGCAGTTTTGGGCTCTCCATTTCTTCAATTTTTGTGGCAAGATTTGAAGAAGTTGTGCATTCAAAATCACAACAAAGGCTAGCACCTTCAAGGGATCATACAAATGTGTTATGGGAAACTAATCCTTGAGCTTGGGAGGATCAAACAAAGCTTGGAGCTGCATTCCACCTTGGCCGAATTCATCACTGCACAAAGGAGAAGTTTTCATTTCATCAACGCATCCGCATTCCAATTTTTGTGAGTATGATTCCGCCATACTTCAATATTGTCATTCATTTATATATATTTTGTTTGCTCTTGTTGATCTTGGGGCTTGGTTATTTTTCCAACAATGGTATCATTGAGCTTCAAGAGCATGCAATATATTAGGATGTTATTTGGGGGAAAATTGTATGAAGCATGATTTGATGAGTTGCTTGATTAAATATGCTTAGATGTATGTATTTAGATTATACATCATCAATTTCATGGAAAATAAATTGGATTAATTTTTCCAACCCAAATGAGGCTTGGCCGAATACATGCAAGCATATGGACTAGATGATTTTTTAATTTTAAGACATTAGATGACTTGAAACAATATGGAATGATGATTTGTAACTCGATGGATTGAAAACGAAATCGGAACCATTTTAATCACCTTGGCCGAATGCTTGATGGAGGATTAGGGACTTGATTTTTTGATTAAATAATGTTGGACATATATTTAAGATAAAAATATGATTAATGGATTAATTTGATATTTTGAATATTGATTTAAAGAATTAATCATGATAATACACTTTAATTAATTAAGTTATAAAATTTGGAATTTTAAAATTTGGTTAGTTGGGCTTAATTTTGAATTGGGCCTAAAACTATTATATTTGGACAAAATGGGCTTGGTTGGGCCAAGTAGATTTGGACCATTTGGATTGGATCCAAAATGGGCCTAAATCACACCATTTAAGCCCAAATATAATAAATGGGCTTTTATGTTTAATTGGGCCTTATGGGCTTGATATTGATTTTATGGCATATGAGGGTGATTCCTTATTGGGCTTGGTAATTGGGTTTGACCCATACATTGACCAAAACCCAAGCCTAAAGAAATCAATTGAAAGCCCATCGGACTTTAATTAAACGGACATTAGATGTTAGTTGGGCTTTGAGACCCGATTGTATTAGATTTGGAATCTAAGTTATAAAAGCACAATAAAAGTGTAAATATTTATTTAGAATTAAATAATAGGATTAGTATTGAATACGACTTAAATTGGATTTAACGAGTAGTTCGATATAATTCGTGAATTCATACTATAAGTTTATTCTCAAATTGAGTTGGACTCGCGCAAATGCAAACAATTGTTTGAACATTGTATTGTCACCTAATTAAAGACTAATTAATTGGATTTGATTGGTTGTATAACATGCCTTGAATGAATGAATGTGGATGTGATGTATGAATAGTGTATATCGGATGGATATTAGAAGGGAAGGGTAATTTTAGAAATTATTGTAAATTTAGAATTTATAAATTGGACCTGCGTGTCCAGCCTTTCTCTTATTGTCTCTTTGTATTCTCTTCTCACCTAATTCCCCTCAATGTAAATGAGGTTTCTCTTATTGTTTTATGTAATTGGGTAAGAGTAGAATAGTGCTAGCGGGGAGAGGAAGGAGTGAAGTGAATGAATTGTTCTAGGAACAAGTTGTTGTTCATATCCATCCGTATATCGCTATTACTTTACTTTACGCGCTTTATGATGTTTTAGAAGCATGCTTAAGGGTGTATGATGATGAGACCTAACAAGATAAATTAATTGGTTGCCAATTACGCGAAAAACCCCTAAACAATATTAAGCGATTTTCCTTCCATTGAATGATTCTTGTTCAAGATCCGAAGTTGGCATTGTTTGTTTGGCCAAAGTCAGACCTTTGTCTATCAAGGATGTACTTGAATCATGAGAGTTTTGTTGCATATCGGTGTCTTGTCCAAATCGTGAGTTTTATTTCGTCAATATTTTAATAATTAGTTGGACTAATATATTGTTATTTTGCTTGTAACAGTTTGACTATACCCATAACATCGTTGACTTTATAGTTGGACTATAGTTGTCAAGATGACTGGCAAGGGTAATGTCCGCGACATAATCATGGCGATAATGTCTTCAAAGGGACAAACTTTGCCGACTGGGAAATGAACCTCAAGATAGTGCTTGGGGTTGAGAGGGTGCTGTATACTATTCAGAGACCTCTCCCGCCTAAACCCACTGAGCCACTGGAGCTAGTAGAGTTATGGAAGACTCATAGTGACGATTGTGACCAAGCTCAGTCAGTTATGCTAGCTGCAATGACCCAGCATTTCAGACGCCAGAACATGGACTTGGATCCCTATAACATGATGGCAAGATTTCGTGATCTCCACCGCACCAACAAGCGGATGGAGAGGTATGAGCTAGTAAGGAAACTCTTCCGCTCCCGGATGACAGACGGCGCATCAGTTGAGGCCCACGGGACTCAAATGATCGCTGACATAGATGAGTTAGCCAAGATGGGCATTGTCTTGGAGGCAGAGTTGACGATTGATATGCTATTACAATCGCTACCCGATACTTGGAAACAAATCATCATCAACTATAAGTTGATGGACACTGACGACACTCTTGGAGAGTTGTTGTCCGTGCTGAAGGAGTCCGAAAAGGAACTCCTAAAGGGAGCAAGCGCGAGGCGCATTATGCATCGACCTCTCATGCGCCAAGGGCTGGGCCCAAGGCAATTGGAGGTGCGAGGAAGAAGAAGTTCAAGAATAAGGGCAAGGGCAAGTTGACAGTGGCTTCTAGGAAGCCAAAGGACAAATCTCGCGACATCTGCCTCAACTGCAGCAAGAGGGGTCACTGGAAACGTGACTGCCGAATGGGCAAAGGGCAGAGGGAGGATATCAAGGCTGGCAAGGCTATCACATCTGGTATGTTTGTTATTGAGATAAATATGAATACTTCTAGTTTTAAAAATTGGATTTTTGATTCTGGTTGTGGTGCTCATATTTGTACTGATGTGCAGGATCTGCAGGATAGCAGGTGCTGGCATCGGGGGAGATGGATCTACGGGTCGGAAACGGAACACCAGTTGCTGTTTGGCCGTAGGGACTTTTGTTTTAGAACTGCCCTCAGGGCATGTACTTAAACTTTTGAACTGTTATTTTGTACCTAGTTTAACTAGGAATATTATATCTGTATCCTTGTTAACCCAGCAGGGTTACACTTTTGTATTTAGAACACTGGGTGTTATTTATATAAAAATGATGCAGAAATTTGCACAGCTGTTGCAAATAACGGTCTTTATATTTTGAATATAAATGAATCTCCTAAAATGACAAACAAAAGGCTCAAAAGGAGTAATCTAAAAGATGAAGCTTATATGTGGCATTGTCGTCTAGGACACATCAACAAGACTCGCATATCCACACTTTCGAAGAGTGGGTACTTGGACGAATTTGATCCCAATTCATATGACGTCTGCGAATCTTGTCTTTTAGGCAAAATGCCTAAATCACCTTTTAGCGGTAAAGGTGAAACATGCCACAGAACTGTTGGCTCTCGTTCATACTGACGTATGCGGGCCCATGTCTAGCCAGGCTAGAGGTGGATTTCACTACTTCGTAACCTTCACAGATGATGCATCTCGTTACGGTTATGTGTATCTTATGAGACACAAGTCGAAAACTTTGAGAAATTCAAAGAGTTTCGACACGAAGTTGAGAAACAAACAGGGAAGAGTATTAAGACATTACGGTCAGACCGTGGTGGCGAATACTTAAGTTATGAGTTTCAAGATTACTTGAAAGAATATGGTATTCTTTCACAGTGGACTCCTCCTGGAACACCGCAATTAAACGGTGTGTCCGAACGGAGAAGAAACCGCACCTTGTTGGACATGGTAAGGTCAATGATGAGTCGCACTGAGCTTCCAATATCCTTCTGGGGATACGCATTAAACAGTGCTATACTTATTTTGAATAAGGTACCGTCGAAGTCTGTTGAACAGACTCCATATGAGATATGGACAGGAAGGAAACCAGGTTTCTCTTTCCTGAAGATTTGGGGATGCTGGGCATATGTTAAACGTTTGGAAGGTACCAAACTTGAACCCAAATCTGATAAATGCCTTTTCGTAGGATATCCTAGGGAACCAAAGGATATTACTTCTATCACCCACAAGAGAACAAAGTATTTGTTGCTCTACAAGCATATTTCCTTGAGAAGGATTTTATAAATGCAGTGGTGGTAAGTGGGAGGAAAGTAGAACTCGATGAAGATCGTAGTGATACTGTTCCTGGCAATGAATCAACGACGGAACAAGAACAGACCGTCCGGGATGAGTCTGTACCACAAACTTCACATACACAAGGACCGCGTAGGTCGGAGAGAGTCAGAACAGTACCTGAGAGGTATGGGTTCCTGATCTCACCTCATGTAGATATTAATCTTATTGAGGATAATTAGCCGGCTATGTATGAGGAAGCGATACAAAATATCGATTCCGCTTTATGGCAAGAAGCCATGAAGTCCGAGATGGATTCCATGTACGCCAACCAAGTTTGGACACTGGTTGATGCACCAGAAGGCGTAAAGCCTATTGGATGCAGATGGATCTTCAAGAGAAGACCGACATGGATGGCAACGTACAAACGTACAAAGCTAGGCTTGTAGCGAAGGGGTATCGTCAACAATATGGTATTGATTATGACGAAACCTTCTCACCCGTTGCCATGATTAAATCCATTCGGATAATGCTTGCAATAGCTGCATATTTCGATTACGAGATATGGCAGATGGACGTTAAAACCGTTTTCCTTAACGGAAACCTTTTGGAGGATGTTTATATGCAACAGCCTGACGGTTTTATCGTACCTAGACTTGCAAACAAGGTTTGTAAGTTAAATCGATCCATTTATGGATTGAAGCAAGCATCACGGTCATGGAATCAGCGTTTTGATGAGATCATAAAAGAATATGATTTCGTGCAAAACGCAGATGACCCTTGTGTATACAAGAAGGTTAGTGGGAGAGCACTTACTTTTATTGTCCTTTATGTCGACGACGTATTGCTTATAGGCAATGACATTCCCATGCTAACGTCGGTGAAGCTTGGCTTTCATTAAAATTCTCCATGAAAGATCTGGGAGAAGCAGCCTTTATTCTTGGAAATAAGATCTACCGGGATAGATCTAGAAAGCTGCTTGGACTCTCCCAGAGTACATACATTGATAAAGTGTTGAAGCGATTCAACATGGAACAATCCAAGAGGGGATTGGTTCCAATGGTACGTGGTACCTCTCTGTCTAAGGACATGTGTCCTAAGACTCAGGAAGAGATAGACAACATGAGTCGGATACCGTTCACCTCGGCAGTCGGATCGATCATGTATGCCATGATATGTACACGACCTGATGTCTCATATGCTTTGAGCATGTGCAGTCGCTATCAGGCCGATCCAGGTGAAGGTCACTGGATAGCAGTTAAGAATATCCTTAAGTATCTTAAACGAACTAAGGATGCTTTCTTAATTTATGGAGGTGGAGAACTTGCGGTATCTGGGTATACGATGCAAGTTTCCAAACCGACAAGGATGACTACAAGTCGCAATCCGGGTACATTTTTTGTTTGAATAACGGAGCAGTGAGCTGGAAATCTTCCAAGCAAGATACTATTGCCGATTCAACAACAGAAGCGGAGTACATCGCTGCATCTGAAGCAGCAAAGGAGGCAGTTTGGATCCGAAAGTTCCTAATCGGATTAGGAGTAGTTCCGTTAGCAGCTGAGCCCGTTCCATTGTATTGTGACAATAACGTGGGCTATAGCACAGGCTAAGGAACCAAGGTCTCATCAACGGTCCAAGCATGTTCTTCGACGTTACCATCTGATTCGGGAGATTATACATCGTGGCGATGTAAGGTCGAGAAGGTCACATCAGATGACAACATTGCAGATCCGCTGACGAAGGCTGTTCTTCAGCAAGTTTTTGAACGACACATACATAGTTCGGGTATTAGATGCTTGAGTGACTGGCTATAGGCCAAGTGGGAGATTGTTAGACATTATGTCCCATAGCGTCACTGTTTGTAAATGATATTGTATTATTGTACAAAATTAACTATGTGATAATGAAATTGCCTTTTGCCGTTTTGTAATATTATTTACTTTGATATATAAATGGCGAAAGTCCATATGATTAATACCGGATTGAGATGATATGAGACAGTATCAATCCATAAAGGTTTAATCATTAAATTATCTAGTCGGAGTATTATCGAGATCGGACATCGATAATGCGGAATAGACTAGTATTGCGCTTGTGCACGTTGTGAGGGACAACGGCATAGTTCTCATATATTTAAGTATTGGATACTTATGCAAGTGCGATAGGAGGTTGTGTTTTACCGATGGTACGGAAAACAGCTTCGCTCTGGATAGACCCCGCGGAATCCCATTGGTAGTATGTCTGCGTGTCTATGGGAGGCATCAGGGTCAGGGTAGGTGATATGGTCTTAACCTGAGACTTACATCGCTAGTACTTGCGACAATCGGTAAACTTTGGTTTTGGTGGTTGGGGACCTTAACCGGTTCTGTGTACACCTCTTATGGGTTTATCGAGAATCGTAGAGTACTGGATTGTGATGTCGAGATGGAAGTATCACTTCAAGACATATGGAGGTGATGATCACGCAGGACACAGAACTAGTACTCTATAAAAGGTTGCAACCGTCGGGACAATATGATCAGGTCAGGATTGTCCGATTTAAAGAGACTAGTTGCTTGATGTCCGATATATGTTTCGTACGGGGCAGTCACATTTCCAGCCCCAGGCCTAACATGTGATCATCCGATACTGGTTCGATATACGCAATACTACGGTATACTACGCTTGATAAGATCTTATATTCCTATAAGAATATTTCTGGAGAATTGGGTAGGCATGGCGCTTTGCTAGAAGCCAACCTTGTCTTGTGAATCGGTAAAAACGTAGTACGAGGTACGTACGTGTTCGGATAATCCGACGACCGTATTTACTGCCAACATATCCGGAGATCTTGGGTCGCTTCCCGAAGATTCACCAATGACGTATGATTCAAACTCAATTAATCTTGGATTAATTACGGAGAGACTTTATCTTGGATAAAGTACTATACAAAGAGAGAGAACGATAATTTGGAATTAATCGTAAAATTATTATATTCGATATAATAATCGAAATTCGATTTCGACGCGAAATTAAAATTAGATTTTAATTCGGGCAAACGAGTTAATTTAGAATTAATTCATTAGCGACGTAAATAATAATTTCGCTAGGCGCAATTATTTATTTAAATTCGATTTAATTACGTCGCGACGTAAGTTCGGTATTTCGGAAATATCGAACCCGAACGCGAGTGAGTGTGCGTGGGCCCACTTTCATTTGGAAACGTGTGGGGCCCACATGACACATGTCATTTTATGCATTATTAATTGTTAATACATTGCATGGTGATAGTGTACAATACACTCAATGGTTTTGCATGGAGTTTGAGTGTTTGACACTCTAAGCCATTGCATGATTTGTGTCATAAGTTATTATTAATTTAATAAATATTATGGCATAAATATAAATTGATTTTTTGTAACAAAAATCATTCAACTCCTCTCTCTCTCACATTGCCGAAACTACATGCAGTTTTGGGCTCTCCATTTCTTCAATTTTTGTGGCAAGATTTGAAGAAGTTGTGCATTCAAAATCACAACAAAGGCTAGCACCTTCAAGGGATCATACAAAGGTGTTATGGGAAACTAATCCTTGAGCTTGGGAGGATCAAACAAAGCTTGGAGCTGCACTTTCCACCTTGGCCGAATTCATCACTGCACAAAGGAGAAGTTTTCATTTCATCAACGCATCCGCATTCCGATTTTTTTGAGTATGATTCCGCCATACTTCAATATTGTTCATTCATTTATATATATTTTGTTTGCTCTTGTTGATCTTGGGGCTTGGTTATTTTTTCCAACAAGTATCGTGGTAAAGATTTTAACCCCTCGAAATGGATGACCTTTAATCGAACTTTCTAAGCCCATGCGCTAATAACATAATGCATATAAAAAATAAAGACAACAATATCAGACTTTGTATACCCGATTGAACATATCTTACGTTCAACCGAATATACATCATCCGGCACGGCAAAGCATCGTGGTAAAGGATTTTAACCCCTCGAAATGGAGGACCTTTAATCCAACTTACTAAGCCCATGCACTTTATCTCATCATTACATAAACAAATAACATGCAGAGATTAAATAACAGATAATAAACAAACAGACAAAATGATCGAAATATGTGCCATTTGCTCAAGTGGTTCGTTGAGTTGTATCCCAAGTATAGACCGAACTACCATCTATTCGGATTCGGCTACGGAGTTTACGTGGGTTTCCATCCTATATACCCAAGAGGCGACACATTTTCCATTTTATTCAAGGGTCACAACACACATCATTCCACAAAACTCATGCAAATAATAAACAATAAAAATACGAATGAAAATAGATGTAAAAGGTGCCCTCAGGACTAACCTTTTATGTCGACTCTCGGAAACACTCCACAACTTTTCTGGTTCACTGCTCCACGTCTTTCCTCATTGTTTCGCTGCTCAAGCTACTGTTTTCACTCCGTTTCACTACTATTTTACTGCTTTTTTTAGTCACTATTTTTGCTGCATAATGCTACTATTTTGCGGTTAAGAGGGCTGCTGTTTTTATGGGTTTTTGGCTGCTATTTTTATAGGTTTTTGGCTAATGTTTCGGGTGCAGTTTTGGGCAGTTTCAGGGACTGTTTTTGGTGCTTTTTTGTTACTGCTTTGGTCGGTTATTAAGGGACTGTTTCATGCTATTTTCACGGTAATAAGAGGTTTTAGGAGGCTGTTTGCGTTGGGACCTTAGGGTTTTTATGGCTTTTTTCGGTCAGTGGGTTGTTTGTTGTTTACGTGTTTTATGTTTTGTAGTTAATGGGCTGTGCGTTTTTTTTGGCTTCTTCGTGTGTGATGTGTGTCTTTGAGGGAGTGGCGTGCATATGATTTGTTAAGGGGCTGTCGGCGTGGTGGTGTTTATGGCTATTGAGTGAGTGTGTGAGAGTCAGTGAGGGTAAAAGGCGTGAGTGATGTCTTTGTGGCCGAGAGAGAATTTCCGAGAGTAGATGGATGGGGTTTATTGTTTTGTGTGTGTTATTGTCGTGTGGTGTGAATGAGAGAGCCGGGGGAAGTGTTGGAATTTGGTTTCTTTTATAGACAAAGGCTAGGGCTTCTCGTTGTTTGAAAAGGAATGAATCAATTAGTGTCTTACAAGGAAAGTCTAATATTTGATTGGGGGACATGTCTTGGTTAGATTAGGAATATGATATATTTAATTTGTTTTATTTAGGCATGAGATTTATTTAGGTAGGAATATAATATACTTGATTGATTTTAATTAGGCATGATTTTATTTGATATTTATTTTAATTTGGTATATGATTTTTAGATTTTATTTAATTCCCAATGTGTTAAATATGCATTTTATTAATTTGGATGTGCTTCAAGTGGGCTTGGGCGTGAATGGGCTTGGTGTGGGCGTGTGGCTTGGCTTTGGAGGTGGGCTTGGTGTGTGTGTGGGCTAGGTGTGTGGCTTGCGGGGTTTTTTGGGCTAAAGTACTTTAAAACAGAGGTCCAACGAGTGAACCTGAAGCTAAACAAGCGAATAAAATTTAACAAAATCATGATTCCCTTCCGACGTCCGTTTCCCGCGACTTCCTCGACTTAAAAGGTAGTGTCTCCAAATGCGACTCATCATAGGGACTTATATGCAAAAAAAAATGCAGTGCCTACAGTCGCCCCCTCTTGATGGGACTTGTGCAGTGTGTGCCAGTGACAATCCTATCAAAGTTCATGCAATGTATTTTGTAGGCATTGCATTTTTACATATGAAACCCGATGATGAGTCTCAGTTGGAGGCACTACCCTTTTAGTTAAGGATATTGCAGGAAACGGTCGTCGGAAGGGAATCGGTATTTCGTTAAATCCTTGTTCACTTATTTAGCGTCAAGCTCACTTGTTGGACCTCCGTTTTTAGATCACATTTGGCCCAAAAAAAAAACCAAAACCCTTTTAATCTAGCCCATACACGCCTAACCCACTCACCAAGCCAAACCAAGCCACACCACATCTAGCCCACACGCCCACCATGACTAGGCCCACACGCCCATCACCCTAAATTACACCCAAATTAAATAAAATATTAATAGATAATGTAATTGAATTAAATAAAATAATTAAATCATTTACCAATTAAATAAAACATAATATATAATCATGCCTAATTTAGATAAATCAAATATATTAACTTCCTAACTAAACAAAATCATATGCTAATTTAAAAAGATGTCATGCCTAATTAAATCACTCATAACCAATTTAAAGATATTGACTTCCTAATCTAAACCAATCTTGTGTCCATCAAATTTTTGACTTTCCTTGCTCAACACTAAATCAAATCCCTTCCTTGTGAGACAAGGAGAAGCCCTAGCCCTTCTCTATATAAACAACTCTTAACCAAGACATGCACTCCCCTAGCTCATACACATAACTCACACGCAAATCACAACAAAAAAGCCCTAGACATTACACGCAAATCACAAGAAAGAAGCAAAAAAATTCTCTCCATCTCCTCCACTCTCACCACCGAATACTCATCCCTTAGACAGCCCCCTTTGCCGCAACTTTAGCCACCTTTCACAGCCCGAATCCACACCAAAATAAGCCTCAAATACAGTCCTAAAGTCGCACAAAACAGCCCTAAACACTCCCCCCCACAGCACACTAAAACAGTCAACATTAACACCATTACTACCAAAAAGCTGACCTGAAACAGCCCCTGTACTGCACACCTAAATCACTCCCAACAACAGCCCAAAAACACCCAAAACAGTCCCTAAAATCCTTAAAATAGTAACATAAAACTGCACTTATAATCCTTTAAAAAATAACACAAAAACTGCACTTAAAACCTTTAGAAAGCACCCAAAACAGTCCGTTGAAACGTCAAAACAGTGACCTGAAGAGTGAGCAGAAAATATAGAGGAAACAACAAAAAACATAGGCCAAACAACAAGCAAAACAGCAAAATAGTGAGCTAAGACGCTAAACCAGTGAACCGGAGAAGTTGAGGAGCTTTACCCTTCCGATCTCCGTGAAACGCAAGTCCGAAAGTCGGCAAAAAGGTTAGACCTGAGGGTATTTTCCACATTCGTTTTCTATTTTATTTTTATTATTTATTGAGTATTGTTCGCATGATTGTTATGTTAAAATGCATGTTGTGGCCCTTGAGTAGATAAATATGCATGTATTACGAAATATTGTATGTTGTGGCCTTGGAATAAAATAAAAGATGTGTCAACTCTCACGGTATATCAGATGGAAACCCGGACATAAATTTCATAGCCGATTCCGAATGGATGGTAGTGTGATATGTACTCGAGATACAACTCCACGTACCGCTTGAGTAAACGGCACCTTCTTTTGTTTTATATTGCTTTGATTTATTTATTTTTCGTCATTTGAATTCCGAATGTTACTTGTTTATGCATGATGTAATCAATCGCATGGGCTTAGTAAGTCGGATTAAAGGTCCCCTATTTGGAGGGGTTAAAACCCTTTACCACGATGCTTTGCCGCGTTGGTTGATGTGTGTTCGGTTGAATGTAAGATTTGTTCAATCGGGCATACAATGTTTGATGTTATTGTCTTTATTCTTACTAAGCCCATGCGATCGATCGCATGGGCTTAGTAAGTGGGATTAAAGGTCCCCTATTTGGAGGGGTTAAAACCCTTTACAACGATGCTTTGCCGCGCCGGTTGATGTGTGGTCGGTTGAATGTAAGATATGTTAAATCGGGCATACTAAGTTTGATGTTATTGTCTTTATTCTTTGTATGCATGATGCAATCGAGCGCATGGGCTTAGTAAGTCGGATTAAAGGTCCCCTATTTGGAGGGGTTAAAATCCTTTACCACGATGTTTTGCCGCGCCGATTGATGTATATTCGGTTCAATATAAGATGTGTTCAATCGGGTATACGAAGTTTCATATAGTTATCATTGTCTTTGTACGCATTGTAATGAAAGGCGCATGGGCTTATTGTGTTGGATTAAAAGGTTCTCCATTTGGGGGAAGAAAAGCCTAAAAGGCTACCTTTACCATGATATTGGCCGTGTCTTTCATCTATTGATTACATCAACTATCCCTGTCTTGGCTCGACCTATTGTCATTGGTGTACCCATATTCTCAGCCCTTGCACTTTCCTTTATTCACGCAAAATAAAACCAAGATACATGCACGCCCAGCCTCATCACACATATACCCCCTTTAGCCAATTCACGCAAGTCAGTCCCCTCTCACACTGCCAAACACAGTCTCACGCATGTAGCACACTTCCCCCACTGCGTAAAGAGCCCACAAATGCGTCACAACCTGCACAAAATCCTTTAGCCCCACTCATGCCACTATCCCCTACTCACTAGTCACCTTAAACCCACGCAAACACCCCCACTGCACTGCCCCTTAATCGTACACACTGGAACCTTCAACACCCATAAGCCATTCTCCTCACTCACAAGACCCCGCCCTAAACGCCACCTATTAGCCTCAGCCCGCGCGTAAAGCCAGCTATACTGTTCATGCATGTATTATGAAATCCCATATAGTCATTCTTATCTTCGTACGCATCGTAATGAAAAGCATGTTTATTCCATTGGTTGCATCATTTACCTTAGTCTTGGCTTAACGCACTACAATTCATATATCCATGTTATGATAGCATTTGAGTATTATTTCTTGTGGTATATCGGATGGAAACCCAGACATAAATTCCGTAACCGATTCCGAATAGACGGCAGTGCGGTCTGTACTTGGGATACAATTCCACGTACCACTTGGAAAAGTGCTCATATGTGTGTTTGTGTCCATATTAGTTATCTTTTTTTGCACCACGGCATAGCATGCTTACTTTAATGCCTAATTGCATCCTTAAGTGTCTTTTGCATTATGTACTTAGTTGACTCTTTTATTTGTGCATGGACATGTAATGGCTATTTGTTTATGATATGTCTATGAAATCACATGTTAGCCATTATTGATTCGCCTTTATGTGTGCTTGTGTGGTTAGTTGTGCTTGTGTTTCCATGAATACATATGCCAATGAAGTTGTATGTTCGTTGCTACTTTGATGTACTTTCAAGCATGCAATCTTAGATATGAAATATATGCAAATTTAGGTGTAAGTTTTATTTTTGTGCATATGGATTTAGAAGCATGATACTCTTGGAAATAAGTGTTACTTAAGCTTGATTAAATATTACACAAATCCTTTCATTACAAGTGACATAAGTAATGGACCATTCTGAACCCAACAGTTTGAGGTCTTCCCTTGCGAGGGGTGAGTGCGGCCTTAAATCTCATTTTCCCGGTTCAAACCGGTTGGCGACTCCATTATTCTCTGGTTTAGTCCCCAGTGGCTACTCTGTACTCCCGACTAGGCCGCGAGCCTAGAACAGCATGCGTCGCCCAGTTTCTGTGTCCCACACATTTTTACTTACCTGGCTCGCCAGCTGCCTTCTGACTTTCATGCTGCCTCGAACTAAATTGGTGATGTAGTGGACCTCGATCCTGGGACGCATCCCAATAGCTGCAACCAACAATGGGGGCCTCGACCCTGGGATGCATCTTCATACCGCTGACAAAGTGTGGGCCTCGACCCTGGGACGCATCCCGAAAAAATGATGATATAGTGGACCTCGATCCAGGGACGCATCCCAATAACTGCAACCGACAACGGGGGCCTCGACCTTTGGGAAGCATCCCAATACCGCTGACAAAATATGGGCCTCGACCCTGGGACGCATCCCAAAAATTATGATGCAGTGGACCTTAATCCTGGGACGCATCCCAATAGCTGCAACCGACAACGGGGGCCTCGACTGTGGGACGCATCCTGATACCACTGATAAAATGTGGGCCTCGACCCTGGGATGCATCCGAAAATGATGATGCAGTGGACCTCGATCTTGGGACGCATCACAATAGCTGCAACCCGACAAGGGGCCTCGACCCTAGGACGCATCCCAATACCGCTGACAAAATGTGGGCCTCAACCCTGTGACGCATCCATAAAACTGTTGATGATATTTGTGGGTCTCGACCTTGGGACGCATCCCCAAAACTGCTGCTGATATGTTGATGCTTCTGATCGGCTTGTCTTTGCCGCTTTCTCTTTCCTTCTTCAAAACTTGTGAATATAAAACAAAACAAACACAAACAGAATGCCAAAATCTGTTACGTGTATACATGCATGCATGAGTTTCCTTATCCCGTCAGGTTAGGTCTTCTGTCAATCTTCCTGGTGACTGCTCAGTCTTCTCTCCCTTAGGCAAAGTACAGCTTCAATCTGTCTACGTTGATCGACTCGGTGAACTCATTCCCTTCCAAGTCTGACAGTCTCACTGCTCAATTTCCCATTATCTTCTGCACTATGTAAGGTCCTTCCCAGTTAGGCCTGAACTTTCCTATCGGATCTGTCGACAATGGCCTTGATTGCTTAAGTACCAAATCACCCTTTCTGATCTTGGTGGGACGTACCTTCTTGTTGAACGCTCGAGCCAACCTCTTTTGATATATCTGCATGTGATGTAAAAACCTCATTCTCTTCTCATTCAGCAGTGCTAACTGACCAAACCTCTGTACGACCCATTCTTGTTTAGGTAACTCTATTTCTGCTAATACCCTCATTGACTGTATCTCAACTTCCACTGGCAGTACTGCTTCCATTCCATAAACCAAAGAGTAAGGCGTGGCTCCTGTTACTATTCTCACAGATGTTCTGTACCCCCACAAGGCGTACGTCAATTTATCGGCCCAGTCACTGTAGTTATTGTCATCTTGGCTAACATTTTCTTTGTTGTCTTGTTGGCTGCCTCAACTGCCCCATTTTCATGCGGTCTGTAAGACGATGACTTGTGATGGCTTATCCCGTACTTCTGCAGCATTGCCTTTGTTTCCCCTTGGAACTGAACTCTGTTGTCTGTGACCACATGATGTGGCATACCATACCGATATATGAGATTCCGGGTTATGAACTTTGCCATCTGCTTTGCTGTAACGTTGCGGAATGATTCAGCTTCCACCTACTTTGAGAAATAGTCTACTGCCACTACTATGAAGCGATGTCCATTCGATGCATTTGGTCGAATCTCTCCAATCATATCAATTCCTCATGTTGAGAAAGGCCAAGGCTCTGACAACCCGTGTAACTATGTGTGAGGCAGATGATTCATATTACCATGTGCTTGACAATCGTTACAATGTTTTACCAGCTTCATACAGTCTGTCTCTATGGTTAACTAATAGAAACCTTGTCTTCCAATCTTGCGAGACAAATTCAACCCATTCATGTGTTGTCCACATACCCCGACATGTATTTCTTCAATTATCTTCTGAGCCTCTTCTCTTCTGAAACACTTTAGCTGAATGCCATTTGCTTGCCTCTTGTACAGTTCCCCTTTCCAAATCACATACTGAGAAGCCAACTTCTGAATGGCTATTCTGTCTTTTCTGTTTGCTTCCTCTAGGAGCTCTCTATGTTCCAAATACCTCTGAATGTCATGATACCAAGGTTTACCATCGTCGATCTCTACTTCCGAAACTCTTTCTGTCTCATAGATCGGTTTGCTTGTTGTTTTCAGTATTAATGGTCTTATCACTAACTTCTCTGGATTTTCCCAAGTCGCTGCAAGTGTAGCCAATGCGTTTGCCATTTGATTCTCTTCTCACGGCAAGTGCTGAAATTTACAATCAGGGATAGCCTGTGCCAACTTTCTGAGGTGAAAAAGGTAAAGTTTCAACCGTTCTTCCTTCAGTTCCCATTCTCCCTGAATCTGTCGAATTACTAACATTGAATCCCCGTAGACCTCTATGCTCTCAGCCTTCAAGGCTATCAATGCCGTCAACCCAAAAGCACATGCTTCGTACTCGGCCATGTTGTTGGTTACTCTGAATGTCAACCTCTTGGCCATAGGCAAGGTTTCTCCTTCTGGGGTCACTATCACAATCTCAATTCCGGCTCCCTTGTAATTCACTACTCCGTCAAAGTACATTTTCCATCCCTGAACTGTTATTGCCTGGATTTCTTCATATGGAAATTCAAACTTATGTTGATCCCCTTCAATAGGTTTCAATGCCAGAAACTCTGCTACGGCTCGCCCCTTGATCACTTTGGAAGTGAGGTACTCAATGTCAAACTCTGTCAGCAACACTAACCATCTGCCCAATTTTCCCACTAGCGAAGACAATGAATGCAGATATTTTAAAGGATTCTCCTTTGCCACTACCTGGATCTTATAAGATTGGAAGTAATGCCGCAATTTTCTGGCTGCCCATACTACTGCCAAACAGATCTTCTCTACTTCTTGATAGCGGGCTTCATACGAAAGCATTTTCTTACTGAGATAGTAGACTGCATGCTCTACCCCGGTCTCTGATTTTATAACCAAATACAGTACCAAAGGCTTTCCCGGTCTTGGAGGTTTCAATAGATGAGGTTTTACCAAGTATTCTCGGATCTTGTCGAAGGCTGACTGACACTACTCATTCCATTTCACTGGCTGGTCCTTTCTCAACAGTTTAAAAATAGGCTCACACACTAATGTCAACTTGGCGATGAACCGACTGATGTACTTAATTTTTCCCATGAATGCTCTAACCTCTTTCTCTGTCTTCGGTGTTGGCATCTCAGTAATTGCCTTGATTTTCTAAGAATCTACTTCTATTCCTCCCATTCCCACTGTATGTCCCATCAATTTTCATGATGTTACCCCAAACACACATTTCCTGGGATTCAGCCGCAAGTTGTATTGGTCAACTCTCTGAAGGAACTTTTCCAGCATTTCTATATATCTGATTCTGGTTTCTGATTTCACCATCATGTCATCCACATACACTTCAATCTCTTTGTGCATCAAGTCATGAAATAATGTAGTGGCCATCCGTTGATAAGTAGCTCCTATATTTTTTAGCCCAAACGGCATTACCTTGTAACAATAAGTACCTCACTGTGTGACGAAGGCAGTTTTGTGCTTGTCTTCCTCAGCCATAAGAACCTGATTATACCCTGAAAACCCATATGCAAATGAATACATGGCAGATAAAGCTACACTATCAACTAGTACATCAATATGAGGTATAGGAAAATCATCTTTCACACAAGCCTTGTTGAGATCTCTGTAATCCACACACATTCTGACTTTCCCATCTTTCTTCGGCACTGGCACAACATTTGCTAACCATTCGGGATACTTACCACTTCCAGGAACCCCACATCTATTTGTTTCTTGACTTCTTCTCTAACTTTCTCAGCCCATTCTAGTCTCATCCGTCGGAGTTTCTGTTTTACTGGCCTCGTATTTGGATAAGTTGGTATTGTATGCTGGGCAATACTTCTGTCTACCCCAGGCATGTCCTCGTAGGACCATGCAAACACTTTGTCATATTTTACCAATATTTCTTCTAATTTCTCCCTCTCCTCGGAGGTAACCTCACTTGCAATCAGAATTTCCTTGGGGTTCTCAGGCATGCCCAAGTTAAATGCATTTGTTCTGGTTGAGCTGATATCAAATATACTCAAGTCATGCAAATTGCAAGGAATAGACTCAGGCAAGTAAGCAAAATGATTGTCTTTATTACTAGCAAATGCAGAAGTACACTCAAATAAATCATGAAGATAAATGTCTTCATCATCCACATATACTTCTTCCTCCGTAACCGGATTTTTCTCAGTTTCTTCATCCTCTTCGAGAGTCAGGCTCTCCAATTTCATCAACTATTATTCCCACTTATCTTCTTCTTTCATAATTTCTTCTGTCAGCGGCTTTTCACCCAACATATCCTGGAAGATCTCAAATCCAAGCACCACAATCCCATTAACTTCTATTGGTTCGGGCTCACCTTGATACCCTGAAGCCTTCACAAAGCATTCCATCAATTTCAACCCTTTCTTTTTAGCCCTCGGCTTCTCTTCATCAGACTTGTACCCCAAACCCCTTTGAGTGGTCTGACCTTTAAAGTTAGGCAATGTTGAACCTTTGCCTGGCTCGAACTTCATCTTTTCCATGATCCTAGCCACCATAGGATCCACCCACTCCTCAAAAGTCGCCGACACTTGGAACCTCGTGAAAGGCTGTATCTCCAAAGCAGCTACAACATTGTCCACCTCAGCTCGAATGGTGACAATCTCTCCCTCATACGAGAACTTAATCATCTGGTGCAGAGTAGAGGGCACACCTCCAAGCTTATGAAACCAAGGGCTTCCCAACAACAAGGCAAAAGTAGCTGGGATATCCAGCACTGTGAACTCAACTTCGTCCTCAATAGGACCAACCTTGACCGCTGCCACAAATGTACCCTCAACTTCTCGCTTATTATCTTCATAAGCCTTGATAGTCATACTAGAGGGATCCGGATCTGTTGCCTTCATACCCAGCTTGACCAAAATCATCAATGGGCACACATTAATGGATGAGCCGTCATCCACCATCACACAAGAGGTCCTTTTACCCCTCACTTTAGCTTTGATAAACAAGGGTCTAT
This sequence comes from Zanthoxylum bungeanum, assembly GCA_019454045.1. Taxonomy (NCBI): domain Eukaryota; kingdom Viridiplantae; phylum Streptophyta; class Magnoliopsida; order Sapindales; family Rutaceae; genus Zanthoxylum; species Zanthoxylum bungeanum. The sequence goes on along the minus strand of SKCR01051013.1, from coordinate 14,047 downwards.
TATGATTTCTCCCATCAGCCGGGAGTTCTTCCTCAGAAAATAGGATATTGGCAGAGTTTCTTTTTGGACTGACCCAACAAACATTGCGGGGTTGGCGGCCTCTTCTGGCACTATTATCTTGCTTAAGACCTCAACCATGGCCCGTCTGTGTTCCTGTGATGAACACAACAATTCCCAGATGCTAACCTGTGCCCGGGTCTTTTTCAACTGCCTCAGCACTGTATCTCCCTAAGTAATCTCTACATTCTCAATCACTTCTCTGCCATATGTTAATACTTCATTACCCTTTTCTACCATATCATTATAGAAACGACCGCTGCGTGTCATTCCCCTCACTTCTTCTTCATCACTACTGGAGAAGTCTTCCCATAAATTATGCCCCTGTTCTGTCTCATCTTCACTGTTACGGTCCTAGATACCCAGGCAAAAGGCTTGATGGTCAAAGGACTTGAGGACAAGGCTTTCGGGTAGGCCAGAGTTTATAATATAGGTCGGTGGGGGGAAATAGTGGTAATTTGGTAGGGGATTTTGGTGTGTATTGGGACGTTCTGTTTCAGGGTCGGGTATCTTTTTGAAGTCTATAAGGTCTTGGATTTCATAGTGGAGGCGGGCACAATTATCAGTGTCATGGCCTTTCTGTTGGTGGAAGTGACAATATTGGCTCAGATTGAGATATGGTGGTGGAGGGTTGGGAAGTGGTTTGGTCTCCATGGGTTTCAGAAGTCCTTGTCTTCTTAATTTCTCCAGCACCTTAGACAAGGGCCTCCATAAGTTGGAGAATCTCCGATTCCGGATGGCAGCAATCTCCGCAGAAACAGGTTTGGTACCTGATGTTCCCCCAATAGGCCTCCTACTTAGGCCATAAAACTTACTTTCTCTGCCTCTTCTTCTTCAATATCCATGATAGTTTCTCTAAACTGTCAAAAATCAGTAATCATGGAGGTCATCCTCCTCAGCTTGCCATAAATTGAGGGCTTGGTGCCCTTGATGATCATTTTAATCTGGTCCTTCTCAAAAGGCCGAGTCTGCATTTTCAGAAGCTGGCTTCTCCAACGGTCTACATACTCCTTGAAGCTTTCCTCCGGCTTCTGCTTAGTGTTATCCAAATAACGGAGTGACAAATCAATTTCCAAGTCTGTAACATATTGCTTCAGAAAAACATCAGCCAGTTCCCTACAATCTTCCCTAATAGTATTTTCAAGGCTGTGATACCAACTACCGGCGCTCCCTCAAGTGACATCCCAAACATTTTCTGCACTTGACGCTTGGATAAACCCACTGAACTCATAACTGAAACATACTGACGGAGATGGACCCTCGGATCCCCATTCCCGTTGAACTTAGCCATATTCGGCATCTTAAACTGAGCTGGCAACTGTTCTTCGAAGGTCATTGCCTCATAATCTAACAACTCTTCATGTTTACCCCTCATTTTGCGGGTAACTGTTTCAACCTGATCCCGAAGCTTCTGAAATTCTGCCTGAGACCCAATCACTCTGCCTGTTGCATACTCTGCCATGTCGTCATCAAAAGCGGGGATATCATCCCCCAACCCATTCGGAGGCTCCTCGCGCCTCACATTCTCAGAACTTCCCCCAGCACGGGGTACAGCCATACCAGCCACAACAGTAGTCAAGGCTTGCAACTATTCATTAATTTTGGCGAGACCGTTTTCCAACTAATCTATCTGGGATACCTCGTTATCGGATGTACTCGTATCTGTTACCGGTCTTTTAGTGAGTCTTCCCTCTTCTCTAACCCAACTGAAATCTATGATGTCTTTTATAGACATAGAGGGTGTTAATCGGATATATGTATGCATGAGATGAATGAGATGCATGCGATAAAAGGAATATATCAACTCATTAAATTTTTCACACAAATCGGCTCATCATCATTTTAGAAGCTTTTGGGCTAACTGTCATAGGTTATGAACTCGTCCCAGTTTAAATGGCCCAACAAGTTCACATCTCATGGCAAGAAGTCCAACCGTATCCAAATGATAATGCTCCTAAACACAAACATATAATGGCCCATTGGCGTTTTAGAGGCTTTTTGGCCCAATCATCATAAGATATGTTCTTGTCCCAGTTTAAATGGCCCAACAAGCCCATACCACATGACAAAAGGTCTGAATGGATCCAAACGACCATGTTCCCAAACACAAGCACAAGTAAATAATTCTTATTAGTTCTACGACTAAGGTTCACAGGCGGGTTTACGGGGGTGTGGACAAAGGGTCTCGCTAACGAAGGATTACCCACAACTAGGTCTCCCCACTCAAGGGTCTGAGCGACCAAGTGAGTGCTCCCTTTTTTATACACTAAGGTACGTACCAATGAGTTATGGTGTGTGACTGACTGTCAAATGGATTTCCCATTGTAAATTCCCCAGAGGGAGGGTAGAGCGAGCTCTCTTAAAACCCAAGCCTCTTAGGCTCTTATCGCTTGGTGTCAGGAATAAACAATGAGTCCTCCAAATTAGTCCATCACAGTAGGCTACGAGTAGATGATTATCTCGGTGCCTTCACAGCTTTTCCTTATAGAAAGGTAGTGAGTGAAGGAAGACACCAAACCATTACCTAGCTTTAAAAGTGCCTTTGATTAAACCCCTTTCAACCCACTATAGGAACGATTAACTTAACGCACAAATCATAATATTACAAGACATTATTTCGGGTCCGATTCTCTATCCCCAGTGGAGTCGCCAGACTGTAGGACACAGAAATTGGGCGACGCATGCTGTTATAGGCTCACGGCCTAGTTGGGAGTACGGAGTAGCCCGCGGGGGAATTAAACCGGAGAAATAATGAAGTCGCCACCCGATGTGAACGGGGAAAATGATTTAAGGCCGCACTCACCCCTCTCAAGGGAAGACCTCAAACCGTTGGGTTCAGAATGGTCCCTTACTTATGCCACTTGTAATAAAATGATCTGTACAATAATTTAATCTAGTCTAGCAACATATATTCATAAGGGTATTCTATTTCTAAGTTCGCACGCATAAATCAAAAGTTCATCTAAGTTCACATGTAACACATTTTCAGATTTGCATACAACCTATTTGCATATAATCTATGTCCAAATTGCATACAATCTATGTCTGAATTTGCATACAACCTATTTGCATACAATCTATGTCCAAATTTTCATACAACCTATTTGAATACAATTTATGTCCGAATTTGCATACAACGTATTTGCATACAATCTATGTCCAAATTTGCATACAACCTATTTGCATATAATCTATGTCCAAATTTGTATACAACCTATTTGCATATAATCTATGTCCGAATTTGCGTGCATAAAGAAAAATTGAAATACGGAAAGCATACAATGGCATAAGCACATTACATTCATGGACACGGAATTGGAAACAAATGGTAGTTGCACAATCATACGTAATAAAGAGAAACAATTAGGTATATAATGTAAAGAAATAACCAAAGAGGCAATTGTCAATCAAAATAAACGTGCCATGATGCGATTTGAAAGATAAATAATGGAAGTGAAAGAAAAGAGATGCGACATATGCCCACATCTATATAGGACTTCAATTGTCCGATTGAACATATCTTACATTCAATCGAATCCACTTTGTTCGGCACGGCAAAACGTCGTGTCAAAGGTAGCCCATAGGCTTTCTATCATTCAAAGTGGAGGACCTTTAATCCAACTTGATTTGCCCATGCGCGATGCAACATGATGCATGATTATGCAAGAAGATGACATACGAAGAAGAGCAAATAACGAAATAAAAGGTGCGGTGAAGTATCGTGGTAAATGTAGACCGTAGGCTTTTTATCCCTCAAAATAGATGACCTTTAATCCAACTTACTAAGCCCATGCGTATCACATGATAATGCATATAAAAGTAAAGACAACGATATCGGACTTCGTATACCCAATTGAACACATTTTACATCCAACCGAATATACATTATCCGGCGCGGCGAAGCATCGCGGTAAAGGTTCTTTAACCCCTCGATATGGAGGACCTTTAATCCAACTTACTAAGCCCATGCGCTAATAACATAATGCATATAAAAATAAAGACAACAATATTGGACTTCGTATACCCGATTGAACGCATCTTACATTCAACCGAATATACATCATCCGGTGCGGCAAAGCATCATGGTAAAGGATTTTAACCCCTCGAAATGGAGGACCTTTAATCCAACTTAGTAAGCCCATGTGCTAATAACATAATACATATAAAAAAATATGACAACAATATCAGACTTGTATACCAGATTGAACACATCTTACATTCAACCGAATATACATCATCTGGCGGGCAAAACATCGTGGTCAAGGATTTTAACCCCTCGAAATGGAGGACCTTTAATCCAACTTACTAAGCCCATGTGATTTATCTCATCATTACACAAACAAATAACATGCAGAGATTAAATAACGGATAATAAACAAACAAGACAAAATGAATCGAAATATGTGTCGTTTGCTCTAGTGGTACGTGGAGTTATATCCCAAGTACAGACAGCACTACCGTCTATTCGGATTGGCTATGGAGTTTACGTCTGGGTTTCCATCCTATATACCACAAGAGGTGACACATTTTCCATTTTATTCAAGGGCCACAACACACATCATTCCATAATACTCATGCAAATGATAAACAATAAAAATACGAATGAAAATAGATGTAAAAGGTGCCCTCAGGTCTAACCTTTTATGTAGACTCTCGGAAACGCGTTACAATGACGTCGAAAGGGCTAACACTCTGCAACTTTTCTGGTTCACTGGTCCACGTCTTTCCTCGCTGTTTCGCTGATCAAGCTACTGTTTTCACTCCGTTTTACTGCTATTTTGCTGCTGTTTTTTAGTCATTGTTTTTTATGCATAAGACTACTGTTTTGTGGTTAAGAGGACTGTTGTTTTTATGGGTTTTTGGCTACTATTGTTTATGGGTTTTTGGCTGCTGTTTCGGGTGCAGTTTTAGGCAGTTTCAGGGACTGTTTTGGGTTCTTTTTTGTTACTGTTTTGGTCGGTTATTGAGGGACTGTTTTAGGCTATTTTCATGGTAATATAAGAGGTTTCAGGAGGCTGTTTGAATGGGGACCTTAGGGTTTTTGTGGCTTTTTTCGGTCACTGGGTGTGTTGTTTACGTGTTGTGTGTTTTGTATTTAGTGGGCTGTGCGTTTTTTTGGCTTTTGTGTGTGTGCTGTGTGTCTTTGAGGGAGTGGCGTGCATATGATTTGTTAATGGGCTGTCGGCGTGGTGGTTTTTATGGCTAGTGAGTCAGTGTGTGCGTGTCAATGAGGGTAAAAGGTGTGAGTGTTGTCTTTGTGGCCGAGAGAGAATTGCCGAGAGTAGATGGATGGGGTTTATTGTTTTGTGTGTGTTATTGTCGTGTGGTGTGAATGAGAGAGTCGGGGGAAGTGTTGTAATTTGGTTTCTTTTATAGACAAAGGCTAGGGCTTCTCCTTGTTTGAAAAGGAAGGAATCAATTATTGTCTTACAAGGAAAGTCTAATATTTGATTGAGGGACATGTCTTGGCTAGATTAGGAATATGATATATTTAATTTGTTTTGTTTAGGCATGAGATTTGTTTAGTTAGGAATATAATATACTTGATTGATTTTAATTAGGCATGATTTTATTTGATATTTATTTTAATTTGGTATATGATTTTTAGATTTTATTTAATTCCCATGTGTTAAATATGCATTTTATTAATTTGGATGTGCTTCAAGTGGGCTTGGGCGTGAATGGGCTTGGTGTGGGCATGTGGCTTGGCTTTGGAGGTGGGCTTGGTGTGTGTGTGGGCTAGGTGTGTGGCTTGTGGGGGGGTTTTTGGGCTAAAATGCTTTAAAACGGAGGTCCAACGAGTGAGCCCGAAGCTAAACAAGCGAATAAAATTTAACAAAATCATAATTCCCTTCCGACATCCGTTTCCCGCGACTTCCTTGACTTAAAAGGTAGTGTCTCCAAATGAGACTCATCATAGAGACTTATATACAAAAACAATACAGTGCCTACAGCTTAGAAGTCTCATTGGTCCATTTCTGGGTGAACCATCTCTCCAAGTTCTCTACCTCTATCTCAAAATATATCACTATGGGTACTAAGCTTTCTTACGGTTATCTTCAACTATGCTATTAAAGATTGGGACAAGCATTTTCATCTCAATGGATATTAGCATTCTCGTTTTGGAATTCTATGTCCTGTTAGAGTCTATTTCTCATCTAAGATAGGTATGAGATAGACTCCGTCAGGATAGCTTCCTTATTTGGTATCACTGAGAGGTTCAAAATCTCGGTTGCTTAATTAAGGTAACTAATCAACTTTCTTTACAACATTCATCTTATTTGCTTACGAGCCTGGGTTTCAGTGTCTAGAATCTCTACATCATTTGTAGTATCTCATGTCTATGGGAAACCTCCACAACTAATTCTGATTTTGGCTTCTTCTATCTTTCTGCCTATTCTTCATTATTTAGAGGACTTGCTATCTATATGAGGTATTCTAAGGCTATTGGGTCTACTTAAAGGATTTTTCTGGTGAGGGAAGGAATTTTAATTGGATCTATCTAACATCTTTATTCTTGCCCAGGCTTACTATATCCCTCTTAGTACTATAATTTCTGGAATTTTCTTTACTATCTAATTTTGTATCTCTGCTTCTTATTGTCGTTTGGTTGCTATAATTGTTTGTGCATCCTGCCATACTTTTCGTATAGCTTTATTCTTCTAACCCCCTAGGTGAACATTCTTAGAACTTAATATATATTCTTATAGCTCGTTCTAATCTTTTGGTAATAATTCTGGATAATTACAGAAGGATTTTCAGCTAGGACAAAGATTATGGTTACTTTGTTAGGAGGAAAATTCAGATGGCTTTAGGAATTCTTATTAACCTATTTATATGGCTTGAGGACGTACTCGAGGATCAGATACTGGAGAGGTAGTGCCTCGCATACTAGTACTTCGACGTACTACGTATGCAAGACCTCAAAACTCTACCCACTGCATTCACTAACTACTTAAACCATGCTCTGATACCATCTTTGTAACATCCCCCTTCAGGAGATGCTACTGGTAGAGAATAAGCAGTCATATCCCCCTGAGCCTCTGACTTTTTGACTATGATCAATACTGTTAAACTTATCTGAAAGTATAAATTCTTGCATGGAGACTATTGACCAACTCATAAACATGAAATGCAACTTAATTCTCATAACTGTATACCTAAATATACTTCTCTATACAACTCTTGTTCATAGACAATTTAACTTGATACAATGACTGATATTTGATACATGACTTTATTGTGACTCTGACTAAACTTTCTATCTGACTTTACCTGGTGGACCAAAGACCCTAAAGACTGCCATCAGTATCCATCCTCTCGAACTCATCCTCCCGGTAAACCTACAAAATAGAAACACTAGGGTGAGGGGGGTTAGATCATTTGAACGATCTAGTGAGTGGATAGTTTAAAAAATGAAAATTGAAATACTTTACAAACATTTATTTGTTCTAAAACTGAAATCTTTCAAGAAAGATGTCTTTTCTGAAAACTCTTTCTTTTCTGAAAATCAAATCCCCTTCTGTAAAACTCTGAATTTCTTATAAAACTGTTTCTCGTAAAAAAAACTCTCATATAAAACCACCATTCTGAAAACCATGTCTCTGAGTATTTGTACAAAACCTGACGCATGAGGGCGTTACATATCGATGTCCCTCCATACGCCTAAACTAGTGGTCTTGGGGCGTTATATATCGTCATCCCCCATGCCACTAAATTGGAGCCAGTGTTCAAATCTTTGCCATTGGGACGTTACGTATCGCCATCCCACAATACATGCCAATGTCCCGTCTCTGAATCTACGATCTAGGGGTGTTACGTATCGCCATCCCCAAAGCCCTGAAATCTAGGATCTAGAGGCGTTACTTATCGTCGTCCCTCTAGTTCTGCTCTATATGTCCACATGTCATGTCCGTCAATTCCAGTGACCGTCAATTCCAGTATATGTGCTAAGTTACATCTGAGGTAGGTTTTTCCCCCATGCCTCCAAAAATCACAAAATCATGTTTTATTAAACATTATTTTCTAAAACATTGCTCAAAATATTTTTATTCATGGAACATTTGAGATAAACTTTGCTAACGCCCTAAATGCGGAAAAATAAGTTTCATCTCAATAACATATAAGTAAACACAAGTTTAGAGAAGAGTCCACTCACTAATTGGTATCTGGCTGGCACCGTTTCACCTCGTCGAAGAACTTGGGGGTTCCTGGTGATAATCTAGAATGGATAAAATTGATTAGAAAATAAGTTGTGACATGTTTCTGAATTATACCAAGCTTCTCAATTCAATTAATCTATAATCACCACTTGAGGTATTATGCTTGTGACATGTCATAATGTGTGTATATGAACTGATACGAGACCCTAATGGTGACCTCTAACATCTTAAGTTGAAACTGAAATGATATGGAACTATTTCTATCTCGCATCGCAACACCAACCTAAGCAGACCCATGCAGAGAGCATGTTCTGTTTCACATAGCGACGCTAGACTTTACTCGTCAAGACGCCCACCTGATTAGGCCTAAGGTAGAGAGCCTCTGCTCATTACACATCACGACACTGAGCATTCTGCGTCGCGATGCCCACATGTTCAGACCGAGGCAGTGAGCACATTCTGGTTACGTGTCATGATGCTGGGTGTCGAGCGTCGCGATGCTGGCTTATTTTCAGGGCCTAACACCAACTCTTGAATGGCTATACCCAAGTGCAACTCCAACACCCCACACTATGACCTTCACACAAACACTTCTTTAAACTCCAACATCCATATATCTTATACAAACATTACACCATAAAGGCAACCCTCTAATCTCATAAATCTTATTTTAGCTCAACATCTAGGATTTTCAAACTTTGGGCATTTCTTAATACACTCAATTTCTTAGTTCTTTATCCACCTAGATACAATCCCTAGCATGCCAATAATACCAACATAGCATCATATCACCAAAATTGTACAATCCATGTTTCGGGTAACGATTTCCTTACCTCATTTCACTTGATTTCATTCACTAAATAAGTCTTCTAAGCTTGCCTTTCCTTTTCTTAGCTTGTTATGTGTTGATTTTCCTTTGCTTCCTCATTACCTTTGGTGAGAAAAATGGTTTCCCTCTTCTTTCTTCCTTCTTTTCTTATTTCTTCTCCCTTTCACGTTTTCTCTTCTTCACAAATGTTAGAGATACTTGAATAGTGTTCCATTTTTATACTAGGAGCTGAATAGGTAATGATTTAATGGTAAAATATCAAAATTTTTGAGAAACTTAGAGAATCATCTAAATTAGTCCTCGGGTACTATTTATCTGAATTTTTAAACTGTATTTTTGACCTATTTTTTATTCTAATTTGGAAAAATGTCAAACACGAAAACTGTAGGTCTCGGTTTTAAATTTTCGACGATATAAAATTCATAAATTTTGGGGTTCATATGTAAAAGTTATGTCCCAAATACCATGGGTTCTCTGAATTGAATCTTGGGATAAATTCTGTATCAGATCTATGATGAATTTATCGAATGTCTAAAAATTAATTCCACACACACCCACATGCTTGAACATGATGTATGTCATGTATCATACCGCTTATAACATAGTAGTCATCAGGATTACTGGGTGTTACATTTCTTGAGCATTTAATTGGAATAGCCAATTATTTCTTATAGTGATTTTGGGCTAATTAAGGGAACAAATGGACTTACAGCTCTGAACTTCATAATATTGGAATGAATTATTAAAATCTTTAATTAATATTCTCATATTACTAACCTTGAGGTTAGGAATTCAAAATTGAACCTTCATCAATATACTCCATCAATTCAATCATTACAAATGGTTTGAACCTCCACTTGTATTTCATAATTATAGTTATTTCATAAAGCCTGTTATACATTTCTAATTATGATTTGTACCATTAAGTACCATTTATACTCTAATAAATAAATAAATAAATAAATATATATATATATATAATGTTTATGAATATTACATTAAATTAATCGAAATATAAGCGCTCTTATTATTTAAGTACTTAATCAACACTCAAGTGATATACTTACACTACAAGAAAATACGAGATTACAGATCAATATTAGCGACCGAAATTATTCCATCGGTAAAATTTGATAAATACCAACCGAATACCAACCTTTTAAAGATTAAGAAATTTACTGCTCTTCTACCAACTGATAAATTACCGACGGATTAATCCATCGGTATTTAATTGGAAAACGACAAGCAAAATGGCACCAAGATTTTACGTACATCTTACCGATCATATTCTGTCGAACGACCTAGTCATTCAGTATTACATTAACTTTACCGATCGATGACACATCGGTCAATAATTACTGACTGACTTAAAATTTAGTAATATTAGGCTCAATAATAATTGGGCTCCAAGTTATGAGGGAAAATGAACATTTTACAAATCGATAATACTGCAGTTCTAATTTGATCAGGCATAATCTCGATATGATGCACATTCAGAAAAAATATATTCAAAAATTTGTTTAACACTGTGATGATGTGAATGGAAAGACTAAATATACTGCGAAAGTAATGGAAGACACAATGTTATTATGCAACCGACTGGAGTTGCAAATGCATGCGAAGTCCGAGAAGTATCCTAAAGCATGTTACACATGGATAGAAATCAAAAGAAGTTTTATGAAAATAGTTAAAAGAACTCAAGTTCTCAAATGATTATGTTTCGAATATGGAGGATGTATGGATATGCGAAATTATAAGTTATTTGGGATGAAAAGTCACGATTGCAACGTATTTATGCAAAGGTTAATACCAATTACATTTCGTGAATTATTTCCAAGTCATGTTTGGTAGACACTTACAAAGTTAAGTTTATTTTTCAAAGACTTAACACCAACTATTGTTAAAGTGGCTGAGATAGAAAGACTTGAAGAATAGATCCCAATCATTCTATGCAAATTAGAGCGTATTTTCCCTCCAGCCTTCTTCGATTCTATAGAACATCATCCGGTACATCTGCCATATGAAGCAAAAATAACTGGACCGGGCAATTCCAATGGATGTATCCATTGAGAGGTAACAATCGAAAATAATCTTACTTATTATTATTATGTCAATAGAGTTCCTGATTGTATATTTTGTTGCGATTGTTTTATCAGATACCTTCGACATTTAAAGTTAATGTCAAAAATAAGGCAAAAGTCTTGGGTTCCATTCGTAATACATAAATAGTGAAGGAAGCATCAATATTTTGTTCGCATTATTTTGAACCTCATGTGACACGAGGTTCCGACAAGTTCCTCGTAATAATGATGGTGGGAATGTTGAAGAGGTTGAAGGAAATCTCAGTATTTTTGCATATCCTGGTCGACTATATGGAAGATCAAAGAAAATAAGATTGGAATATAAAGAAAAATATTGGCAGCTTACACTTACATCTTGTTGAACTGCACTGAGGTTTTACTGTTTCTGAAGTGAGTATTTTTTTTAATTATAATTATTTATTTCCTTCCAAGTCATATTCTTCTAAGTTTTATTCTGCCATGTGTTTGTACCATATACATTGACGAGTTAAAACAATTGGTGCCCGCAATCACTGAAGCTGAGATTGATGTTAAAATTGATACACATTTTTCCAATTGGTTCCAAAGATACGTAAGTAATGAATTTGATGTACGTATATACATTGTATGCTAATAATTTTCACTTTATTGGATATGCACGTGACAATGATTACTTTATCAACAGTATCTACATCAGAGATCTAGTAAATGGCCCTCTGAGAACGGTCAACTATTTTAATTTGTATTTCGTTAATGGGTATTAATTTTACACTGAAACGCATGGTTTCAATCGGGCCACGATGAACAGTGGAGTTTGTATAAATGGATCTAGCTATAATGATAATTCATGTGAAATCTATGGTCAATTGAAGGAAATTTTAGAGGTCGAGTACCCTGGTTTACCTATTAAGAGAACCATATTATTCAATTGTGATTGGTATGATCTGATTAATGGGACGAAGGTTCATACATATTATAAGCTAGTGGATGTCAACAAAAGAGACCTATATAGAAAGTATGAATTGTTCTTGAGAATTTCAAACACTTGGATGTGTTGATGACTTGATGTGTTTCCCTTTAATCTTATTATTATATTGTTGTGGCCGAATGTTGCTTGAGTTTTGAAGTTTTCTTGAAATTTTTGTTTTGTACAATAGATATGTAGGGTTTATTTGAAGTAATGAGGGTTTGGAGAGGCACAAGTTGTGCAATAGATATGTAGGGTTTATTTGAAGTGTTTGTGTTATGTAATAAAATCTTAGATTATCATAGTTACAGAAGAAACTCTGTCAAACTTTTGTAAATTAAAGAGTTATTTGAGGCATAGGTTAAAATGAGTATATATAGTTGAAAATTTTTTGTGTGCAGTTTAAAGTACTCTGCGAAATGACTACTTCAAAATCATCTCAATCTCATTTTCCTCAGTTGGAAGTTCTGAGGCTCCTAATAAAAAAATGGAAGAAGAAATATTGTATAAGCTGTATGAAATCAGTTAGATAGAAAATTTGAACGATTTGTTTGAAGTTACTTCAATTAAACATAATGTTAAGATATAAAAAGTTGAACAATTTGTTTGATGAACTCACAGATATAGCAAGAGGTACCGGCAGAGGTCTTCTTCATAGGGGTAGATCTACATCTGGTAGGTCTAGACCCATGATAATGAGGCTGGTACCAAGCCATAGACTCCAATATTGGATCCTGATCAGACTCCACCTGCACGAGATAAGATGACATCACATCACCTAACTGAGATGGATGTCGCATGTATTGCTAGCATTGTGGCATAACCGACATTTGGTACTGGGTTGGCAACGTCCTCAGCTCACTCTACGTGAGCCAAAGTAAGTTTCATATTATTATTATTATTATTCAATATATGTTTTTTTTTTATATTTTTTCCTTATTTTCATTTTCAGTGGGTAGATTGAGCAATCCAACATTTGTGCACGCAAGATGCGTAAGATTTTTAAGGAAAAAATAGTTTAAATGAGAGTTTGTTGGAAGAAAGTTCCCTCAAAGAGTAAGAAATTATTTTTTGAAGAGTTAAGGTATTTAGAACTATTAATTAATTACTAATATAAAAGATTTATAGTTAAAATATAATATTGATAAGTTAATTAAATTATTTTGCAGAAATACTTTTGGTGGGAGGAGGCAATTAATGCCATGATATATATTACGTCGGAGAAGAATACGATCATTCGGTACAAATATATGTTGAACGAGAGTAAGTAGAAATGGAAACAACCATGTTTCATAGACGATCCGCAATGGAATAATTGGAATTAATATTGTGAATCTCCTTACTTTCGTGTACGTTCAAAAGCGACCTCTCGTAGCCGACAATGATCTGCCATCAAAAGAATAAAAATGGTCAGGCATACTTGAGGCACCAGATCACAATACGTCCATGGTCACCATCTTGTAAGTATATAAATTGTAAGTATTTTTATTTGAATTACTTATTCATTTTTTTTATAGTTAATCACTATTATATTGTTTGCAAATGAATATGAGAAACAACTGAGCCGTCAGCCCGGTGCCATTGAGCTCTTTGTGCATACACACATGAAGAAGAACGATGGACACATGTTCGTCGATCAGCGATCTCAGGACGTGCATGTGTAGACATTGCATTTTTGCATAAGCCTGATGATGAGCCTCGTATGGAGGCATTACCTGAAAAGTTACGGAAGTTGCGAAAAATGAATCCCGGAAGGAAAGAAAACCTCCAAAATCAGCACCTCATTGTATTGGAAAATCTAATCCATGTCCCAAGATCAAAAGAACAAGCAACAAAAACATATAAATGAATGAACAATATTGAAGTATGGCGGAATCATACTCACAAAGATCGGAATGCGGATGCGTTGATGAAACAAAATTTCTCCTTTGTGCAGTGAGGGTTTCGGCCAAACAGAAAAGAGAAGCTCCAA